>JASCIV010000124.1:3795-42890 GCA_030374735.1 Gracilaria caudata
GGGGGGGGGGGGGGGGGGGGGGTGGTGGGGGGGGGGGGAGGGGGGGGGGGGGGGGGGGGGGGGGGGGCGCCGCTCCGAGGTCACACTGACACAGTATCGTGTGTGGTAATCAGCGCCGACGGCACACGCATCGTCTCAGGCTCAGACGACAAGAGGGTACGTGTTTGGTACGCTTCATGGGGCACGGCGGTGGCATGGGAGTTCCATGGTTACAAAGGCTCGGTGAAATTCGTGGCGGTGAGCGCCGACGGCGCCCGCATCGTCTCAGACTCAGTAGACGGGACGGTACGTGCTTGGGACGCTCGATATGGCAACACGGTGGGGCCGCCGCTCCAAGGTCGCACAGGCTCGGTAGGGTGCGTGGCGGTGAGCGCCGACGGCGCTCACATTGTCGAAGTTTCAGAAGACAGGGCGATAAGTGTTTGGGACGCTCAATCTGGTAACGGGCCGCCACTCCAAGGTCACACAGACTCAATGAAGCGCGTGGCTCTGAGCGCCGACGGGACTCTCGTTGTTTCGGAAGAGGAAGAAACACTACGGCTTTGGACGGCAGACTCAGGTGGTCTGAAGTGTGTGCTCACGTCACATGATGCTGCGTGGCAGCGTACGGTCGACGCGCTCTATGTCACGTGGTCCGCGCCGCGCTGGAGGCCATTTGCTCGAGAGGTGTGCAACACGGCCAAGGACGGCTCTAAGATTGTGCTGGGTAGCTGTGAAGACGCTGTGAGCAACATCAACGGTGGTGATGAGTACTTTACGAAGTACTTGAGATCGTGCCGAATTGTGCGGTGACAACTATGTAGTTTGGTAAGACACTTCACGCAAAAAAACTTTTCAATACGCAAAGCACTTGAAAAGATGTGGGATCTGGGGAATCCTGTGATTGAAGCTTTTGCGTCCGCGCCGCTCGGGGGAGAATGGAAAGCGTTCTCCCCGCATTGCGTTGGAAAAGCACGCGGGCGGCGCATATGGGTGAAGAGTGATCCGTTGCGCCGACAAAACCGCGTTATTGCAGGTCACTCAGATCCCATTTGCGCGACGCTTCACGCACGTAGTAGCCGTGCTCTGCGCAGGTACATACGTGATGTGCAATGCTGAGACGGTCCACGGGGACTTCGTGACGCCTTCACTCGATCGCAAGCTCGATTGGCGATGAAGGGCGTATCTGTGCGTCCAAGGGTGCAAATTCGGCCATATCACTTTGGCGCTATGCTACTGTTACAGTCGCGCAGTTGGGTCCAGCACTCGCGTTGCAGCCCGCACTTCGGCTCGGTCTCGTCATCGAAGCTTCTGCCACCCCCGAGCACCGAGCCAAATGAACAATTTCATTGCGCGTGTTCGCATCCATTTCCCTCCTTCCACGCCATTTACCTCGAAACGCAATCATCCACGCAGTCACGTTTCGATTTTCTGCCAGAGACTCATCGGTCTTCAAATGTCACGGAACATTGTCTGCCTACATATCACCGTTTCACATCTTTCTTAGCGATGCTGGCGAGGACAGACAGACAATGGCCCGACCGTTGCGGAGACAGTCTCACAGGCCCAGGGCCTCTTCTCTTTCGTTCGCGACAGGTCGTTCCGTCCCCGTAATCGATGCCCGAACATCATGGCACACTCTGTGCACACGGCCCCGGTTGGGGTCTTCATCATAAGTCCCGATCGCGGTAAACGTTGGTGACGCAGGCGAGAATGCACATTGGCTTTGTTCGTATCTAACCGGCGCAGAGGGGTGATTGCACACCGAGATGAAAGCGTTTTTTTGCGGAGCAGGCGAACAGAAGCTCGAGACCAAATTGTTGTTCACGATCGACGCAATCACGAACGAGGTGTGAGGCTTATCGCCGATGGCACTTGGTTTGCGTGTCAGATGAACGATTGCTCCATTCAGTTGTGCGATACGCGTGGAAACGAATGAGTGCGACAGCCGCTTCAAGGCCACACACACTCGCTGAGGTGCGTGGCAGATAACGCCCACGGCACGCGCGTTGCTTGGAGCATGCACAAGTGCTACGGCGTTGAACGTTGAACGTTGAACGCAGCGAACGGGGAGGATGTGCTCATGTCACGTGCGGCTATCAGACAGAGAAGCATCGACGCGCTCGAGCTGACGTGGTGCAGGCTACGATCGGGGCCACCTGAGCGAGAGGAGAGTGCGACATGGTCGGGGATGGCTCTACGAATTTTGCTCGATAGCTGTGAAGACGCTGTGGGAAACATCGAGGGGGTCATATGTACTGTAGGAGAACGCTTGATGCAAAAGATCAGAGGGCTGCCGTTGTAGACGCTGCTACAGCGAAAGAACGCCCACACGGAACGGAGTGTCTATCCTTCGCCAATGGCCACATGCCACACCGCCTCGTGATGCGATGGGTTGAATCATCTCGACCTCCGCGCTGCAGGATTCACTGAAGCTCCTACCTTGTCGATCGCCCATGACACCACCCCGAAACAAGATTTCTCAGTTTCAGAACTTTTGCGCCTAAAGTGACCTGCCGTGCGTGGAGGCAGCAAGCCACGCTCTTGTTGCGCACAAGGCGCAGCTGCGTACAACGGCTTTGAGTTTAGGTGCAGCGGAGAGCTTGATGTAGCTTGGCTTTTGTCAGGATGGCGGGGAAGGGATTCTCACGTGAGACGGATGCAATGATTGCCTACATGTGGGCAGAACGCGGTTTTGTGGTCGGGGCGTGTACCACGAAGGATCGGTCAACGTGAAGGACATTTTGAAAGTGGGGAGGAGTGTTGCCGACGGAAGAAGATTTGGAGTAGGTGGGGCAAACGCGAACTTCATGATGGGGGTTTATCGCTTGGCCGTAAGTGATGTGTAGACAATTCACATTGTGAAACAATGTGGGGCAATGTGGAATGAAGTAGTGGTGAATTGATAAACACCTAAACCTGGCGTACATGCCTCTGTTGCAAAATGGGAGCGCAGCACTTGGTAGCGGGGAATGAACGGAATAGACCAAGCAGCGCTGAGTGAGAAGAAGGGATACAAGGAGACATCGACAGGGCTGCCTCATCCTGTGGCAACCGCTAAGTGTTCCGGCTTCCATTCCCTAACGAAGCCAGCACGCCGTCGCGCCTCACGCCGTTCGCCGGTGTGCGCGACATGCTTCTGTGTCTGGCTGCCGACGACGTGCGCATGGCGGTGCTGTCGAACAAGACACAGGATACGGTGCGGCGCGTGGTGGCCGAGCATTTCGCCAAGTGACGTTTGCCACGGTGGGTCGGTGCCACCGACGACGCGCCACTCAAGCCCAACCGCAGCGTGGCGCTGCGTATCGTGCGCACGCACTTTGATGGGGCGGCAACGGCCAAATTTCTGTTCGTGGGCGACACCGAGGTGGACATGGCCACCGCGCTCGCGACCGGAATGGTGCCGGTGGCCGTTCTGTGGGGCTTTCGCAGCCGCGCGCAGCTGGAGCAAGCCGGCGCCGCGCACGTGTTGCAGACGGCGGCCGACATCGGCGATTTGCTTGGTTTCAGAGCGTTTACTCGTGCTTGCGGTGCAGCATGGCGGCGCCGTGCTCAAAGTACTCGCTGTGCGAGACGGCGTGCGAGCGCAGCGTGGTGAACAGACTGCCCAGAATGGAGCCGCCCATGAAAGCGGAGCTCAGGCGATCTCGCCGCGCGTACTACACGCCCAGCACACCGTCGCGCGCGTGTGTGGCGTGGCGCAGGTGGTTCAACACGCGCTTGGCGAAGCCTGGTAACAGCGTGCTGCTCCTCTGTTGACGAGCGGTGCGCAAACATACCATGTTCCGCGTTGAAGAGTGTCAGCTTCTTTCAGTTTCCTTTACAGTGACGCTTTGTTGTGCGTTGACCAAACGTCGACAGCCAATTGGCTGCGATGTATCATGTGCAATATCCTCGTGTCTGTTCGTCGACAGCAGCGTGCTAAACTCTTTCAAATCCGCCATCCACCTTCTCATCATTGAACGCGAAGTATGGCACCGGATCTCCGCCAGGCAAATCAAATGCGCTGTCACAGGCCTCTTGAATCGCTGGAATGGCGCATCATTCAACAGTATTCTGTCAAACATCCTCCAGTCGTAAATGACTCAAACATCGACGGGGATAGACGCGCTTGCTGATTGTAAGGCAACAAAGAGGTCCGGCCGAATTGTCAGCGCGTTGCTCGGAGGTCCTGGACACTGACATTGCAAGAACAGCACCGTAGTGGGAACGCCTGAAACCACTACCTCCCAGTTACGCGCTTGGGGATGGTGAGGTGCTTACTAACACCGATGGCGTTGCGGACACAGATGCACTAGCCGACTTTGAGATGCTTGCGCTGGGAGATGCGCTTATTGACGCTGACGGAGTCGTCTGCATCGAGGCACTTGCCGACGCTGGCATACTTGTGCCGGGAGATATGGGTGAACTCACAAAGGGAGATGCGCTCATAGACACAGAGGCACTCACAGATGCAGGCATGCTCACGGTGGGAGAAGTGGACACGCGTGGTAAGGAGGACCCACTCGCAGACACTGACATCTAAACAGATTGGGACGGCGTGATAGTAGCTAGTACAGAAGCAGAGGAAGAAGGTGTAACACTAACTGACATTGAAACAGTTGCCGACGCCGACACATCGACGGCGTGAGTGTCACAGATGGCAATGGAGAGTGCGATGCCATTCCACTTGGTGACTCTTTCATACTCGGCGTCGCGCTCAAGCTTGGTGTTTATGTGTCCTTGGAGAACAGTAGCGGGAACAAGTGCGCATACGGATAAGTTCTTGTTCTCAA
This sequence comes from Gracilaria caudata, assembly GCA_030374735.1. Classification (NCBI taxonomy): domain Eukaryota; phylum Rhodophyta; class Florideophyceae; order Gracilariales; family Gracilariaceae; genus Gracilaria; species Gracilaria caudata. The sequence continues at coordinate 8,550 of JASCIV010000124.1, forward strand.
TCCCTGGCTTGGCGGCGTGGCCGTGCCAGTCACCTGCTTCACGACGATGGCGGCCAAGATGAGTAACATGCTCAGCGATCTGGTCTTCATTATTGTGGGTTGCGGGAATGGCCTTCTTGCTCAAGATTGGTTACTTTCGAGCGATGCGTTGAGATGTTGTTTGTACTGCGGTTCCGAAGCCGGCGCCTACCTCCGCTAAGTACTTGACGGTCATTTGTTTCCGAGCGTGTCTTCGCCCCTCTCTATAGTCCCTGGGTACACTACAACTTTATTTACATACGAAAGGAGGCGTGATCAGATGCAGTGCGTAAGTACCTTTCCGTCGACACGCAATCGCCATCCTGGGAGCGAGGAGGGAGTGGCAAAGCCTTTATTATCGTGCGTGCGCCTGCAAAATCTTTCTAACGAATCTAAACCAGGGCCGAAGTATCCTCGACGTGTGCACGAACCTCACTTGAACGCATATATTTTAATGAACAAATGAGGGTCGTAGATTAAAGCAAGATTAGAACGAGGAACACTGCATCGAAATAGTCTCTCAATGGAACACAGCTCTGGTAAAATTGTCGTCCAGATAGTACACAAAAGCTGTATAGTACATGAACTCTTTGGTCAATAACGACTCTAATACTTTACCCACCGGCTCATTCTGTACCTTCAATCTCAGAGATTTAAGCTTTCCCACCCCATTACGGTCCATATCAAGCCTGTACTTGCTACTGACTAACATGCGTCAAAAAGTAGCTTAGTTTAACTAACTAGCAGTATTCAATCGGGCTAGTCCTTTACTCATTTTAGCTGTACACGGTGTACAACTGTACTGGTGGCATATGTGTCCCACTATTACGTCAGTAACTGGCGCGGATCATACACGGGAAACATTTAACCGTCCTGCGCAAAATACGGGAAAAAGCTCGAAATCTGGGAGGACAAACAACGGGTGCTCTATGACGAAATACGGAGGAAACGAAGAAGATTGGGCAGTCACAGCTTCTTTAAGCGCTTGCGATTCCTAGTTTGGGGTTTGTCTTCACGTTTACGACGCGTCATCGAATAGTAGAAAACGCGCGCTTTCAAAGGAGATAAAGATGAACGGAAACCGACGGTTTAGTGCCGAGCTAGACGGCCAACAATGGTGTCGTTCCTAGAAACATTGTCCGGAGCCGAGCGCAACTCTATGCTGCCCAGGTCAGCGGTAGAGCTTATTAAAGCCACTAAAGATGTTGCAACAACATTCACACTCCCCACCCTTAAAGATACCATTTATTACTGCTATGAGAGCTCCAATAGCACTCTAACGGAGACCACCGAACACTTCAACATACTTTTATTCTCCTTCCAGAGACATTGGACCACCTGGATCAACAGCTGCCATGGACAGGAACCCCACGGCCCTGAAGACACAGAAATAACCCTGATACCACCAGGAAGGCCTACAGTATTGACGCATGAAGAAGAGCGTTTGGTAGTTGACTCCATTCGTAAATTTGCACGCCACATGACACCATTGACAAGAGTCACTGTCTTCGATTATGTTCAGTACTCCGTTTCCAGACTTTCCGAACAGCGAAGAGAGGCAATCATGCCAACCTTTAAGGAAGACAAGCCCCGTTAAATGTGGATGCGCTACTTCCTACGACGGCACCCAGATCTTCAGTTCAAATCAGTAAAGTGTAGAGCAAAATGGCTTTCCGTATCCGGCTGTAACTCCCTCTATTTCGAGGATGTATTGGGTATTCGGCCCGTATTAGGGATCTCTCTGTGTAGGGTAGTATTTCACTACACGTGTGGCAGTTTGGCCGGGATTCCTGATGCGCCGTGGCAGGACGCCACGGGTGGTACGTGTGGTACTTGGCCGGCGTGCCGGAATACTTAGATATTTTTCTGTAGATTTTTCTAGTGACCGTATATAAGTGGCAGCACTCGAAGCCACTGTACGGAATAAATGACCTCCCAAGGAGGAAACCCCCACAAAGGACTTGGCTCCAACTTCTTCCGTTGCCTAACGGTGCTGCTCCAACTTAGGAGTCAATTGTAGAGCAAAACCGTGTGTCAAGGAGAACAACAACCCGGGACGGCAGAAAAACGCCCACGGTCTTCGACCCGTGCTCTCAAGCAGGGCAACACAGGGAAGAGCCCTCCGATAGGGACGACGCGTGCCGGATGTAAATCCGGGGATCCTATCCTGACAAGCAGTCGGAGGTAAGGGAGAATCGGGCGAGGAGTCGGATCACCGAGATGAATCGGGACAGTACCGCAAGGAACGGGAGATCCGGGTTACGGTAATGAATAAGGGGAGAAAAGTAAGGGGGAAAATATGCGGGATAAGAGCCGCACTGCGGGAGCACTGGCTCACGTGGTCGGTACAATACCGACTAGTATTCGGACAACCGGCACTGCAGGACGGAGCGCAATATATACCGTTCAACGGGAACGACAGAAACAATTAAAGAAACAACAAATATATCCGTAACGAACGCGGTCAGCCTCCTCAATAGTCAGAGGTGAATAGTAACTCCGGAATGCCGGCGATTGACTCCCGAGCCGGAGTAGCACCGTTCGGCAACGAAAGAAACTAGAGCCAAGTCCCTTGTGGGCGTTTCCTTCTTCGGAGGTCATTTACTCCGTACAATGGCGGCGAGTGCCGCCACTTATATACGGCAACTAGAAGAATTATTCGAAATATTTGTAACTACTCCCGCACACCGGCCAAGCTCCACACGTACCACCCGTGGCGTCCTGCCACGGCGCGTCCGGAATCCCGACCAACTTCCACACGTGGACACCAATTCCTGTACTCCCAACAGGCTCGCAGTACTACCGATGGATCGGGTGTATCTTCATAATATAGGAGGGAGTTCACCGCCGAGCGGACACCATGTTATGAAAACCATCGCCGCGAGCTTCCCCAAGGGGTCATTTTGCTCTACATCTCCTCCCCTTAGGCGGAAACGACCGACCAAGCTCGGAGCCTCGCACCCATCATGTGCGTCCTTAAGCCGACTGAGTCGGGCAGCTCGACCGAATCATCGGATATCCAATCTCTGGCGCTCGTCCCCTACACTCCCCAACATCTCCAGCTTCCTCACTCTCTCCAGCCTCCCGAGACACACTCGGTTATCATGCAGCCCTCTGAAAACTCCGGTGGTACTGGCGACTCTCCGCGACCTCCGCGGGATCCGCAGAGCGGACCGTCAACGCGACGGGCTGTGGGAACCACCGAGACTGCTCAAATGACCGCTGCAGGTCCACCACCGATAAATCCCGGCTTCCGCCCGATGCCCATCCCCCGAATCTCGAGGATATCGCCCGCTACCGCGTTCGATGCAGAATCCATTCCGAGATATCCGGCACCACCCATATCATCTAGGGACTGGGGAATCCGTGGGACACCTTCGCTTCCGACCACTGAAGGTGGATGGCCGTCGTATCAAGCGCTACTGCTCCGCAACCCGCATCGACACAGCGGTGACTAGTTCTCTGAGCTGCTGATCTTCGGGGGAAGAACCGCGAGGAAGTTCTGCTTTCATCAGGCTCATCAGGCTGTCAATCACCTCAGGGTCTTCAATGGGTCCCCCCTCCAGCCAGAGAAGAACGTGGTGATGTGGGGTGTTTCTTTCCTTAAACTCCTGTTTTGCTGCATTGCCGAGGCACTTGAGACTATAAATCGCTTCTGAATTATTCTGCCAGTCCTTCATGATTGAGTTCGCGTACTGGTTGTGGACTCTCGCGATCAAATCTGGCCTATCAAACGGACGACATTGTCACCTTGAGGAGCAAAAGCGCCCGTATTCTCGCTGTCCAGTCGAAGCCGTTTCATTTCTTCCCGCCATACGTTCATCGTGATCGTGATGAAGAGTGTTGGGGATCCTAGACGTGCTACCATTGCTTGTACGTCTAGACGTTTCTGTCTCCAATATACAGAAGAGTTTTTGTGATTTCCAGAGAGATAGAGCTTTCCAGGAGGTTCGATTTCATTCGTTTCTGTATGTGATTCCTCACGAAGTTCTCGCTCTTCCACCATTCTCATCTGCTCCAATTCTAAGTATCGAAGTCTCAGATCCTCTATGTTCGTGTTTGTGCGAAGAAGGCATTGCTGCAGTAAAGTTCCAGAGGTGAGCAGGATATTATCGGTGTACAACCGGCGCTTAGAATGTTCAGCACATGTTAGGAGGTCTTCGTTTGCCTCTCTAGATCTACGTCCGCCTCCTCTGGTGGCATCTCCAGCTTCGATATATGTCGCAGTGTCATAGGGAGTGTGGACGTCTCCGTACGGATAAAGCAAAGAGAATGCGCCTCGTTCAGCTTCGTTGGAATCAGGCTTCAAGCGTCTGTACTAAATCACGCGACGGTTTCCAGTCGACCTGTGGTGCGAATCTCGTCCACCGATGAGCTGAGCGACAGGTGCTTCGGATCTGAAGAGACTGGAGGGGTCAACGACAAAAGCTTTCATGACCAAAGGCCTTCCTCTGTTTTCCTCTGGGAGTGGTCCAGAGCCCGTGGTCACTTTAATTCGTGCCTCATGAACTCCCTGATAGTTCCGAACCACTATACCTTCTGCTGCAGCATCTCCACAAATATCAACAGTGTTCTCCTCGACATTTTAACTTCTTCCCATATTGGAAACGGATGTGATCAAACCACGATATCTGTCACGCACAATATCCGGTCTGGGCTCAAGCAGCTCGTAGAGCTTGGGGACGAGGTAACGAATGTTTCGGTTTCCGAACATTTTCCTGGTAAAGTTAGATGAGTATTCCTGAGGGTCGAGGTTTGGAGGACCTTCAGACCACAGGTGTGTGTAACGCATCTCTCTGCTTGGAACAGTGAGGGATACATTTCCTTGAAGTCGAAGGAAGGATGGACCTCCGCCAGGAACGTACTTCATGTCCATAAATGTGACAACAGTTGCAAAAAGGACATTCAAATGCGTTGAGAGAGTTTGAAAAGAACGTAAACGGTAGAGTTCTTCCAGACGCGAATCTAAACGACCTCTTTGGAAGGTGATCCCAATTGATCTGGAGCTCTTGTACCCATAACAGGTTCCATCCGTTTCTGCACCGAGAGAAACGGCTCCGCAGTATTTGCACATGCGAATTCGAAGCACCCATCCGAAGTCTCTAAGAGGACATTGAGTTGATCGGTGTCCTGAAGCACCACAAGTCCCACAGCACGATGGTGGCGTATCCGGTATTGTCTGGTATTCTGGGTCGGTAGAACTTGAACGTTGTCCAAGTCGAATGCTTTCCGCCTTCGAGTCCCAGACATATTTTGCTCCCCAGTGAATTCCACGACGGGGCCTCGCAGCAAAGCGCATGATGGTCCCATCTCGATCAGGAGCTATACTAGCAGATTCAGGAGACTGGAAAGCCTGCTCTTCTGCAACTTGTGGCTCGATCACGGTCTGAGGCACCTCGGTGGCAGTTCCTATTTCCAGTTGACCGAGCTCTTCCTCAAGATTAGTCGGGATAGACTGCTGTCGTTCACGCGCTCTTCTACCAGCTCAAGGTCTCTGACCCCCACGACGAGAGGGAGGTCGTTGAGATGGAGAAGCAGCATGGGAAGAACTGCCACCATTTCGCGACGAACTGGCGCCATGGCGAGACGAACTGGCAACATGGCAGGACGAACCGGCACCATGGCAGGAAGAACTGGCACCAGGGTGCGGAGAATTTCTTCGACGCTGACGAGAGCCATCTCCATTTCTCGGCGAAGGTCTGAAACTGCTCATTGTAAACTGCAACAAAGATTTGACGGATTCTCGGTTGACCATGGAAAAGATTAGAGAAAAACGGAGGGAGCTAGTCGCTTAAGTAGACTTTTGAGGCCAACCGAACAACGAAAGATAGAACAACAACGTAGCACCGTGCTGTGGAACGTCTATAAATAGATTAAAATGCTCCCACAGATTTTGAAGCCATAAACGTATCTTAAGAGGTGACGCTGAAATTTTTGGATCATGATACGTTCCGGGTTGTGATCATCGGGTTTAGAATATTTTTTAAAAAAGTAGATGGTTATAGGTCATCATACATATTTTAAGAATGATACCCTTGAATTTTCTCCATCATTTTTCCAAAGGTAGGCGAAATACGAGTTTTAAGAAGCATTTTCGATAGTTTTAATTCATGATTCAAAATATTCATTGATAAAAACATTTTTTCCACAAATATATAGTGTTTCTGAAAAAAGGATGTAGTGCGAAATATGTTCAAGATGTTTGTTGAAGTTTTGGTGGCTAACAACACTGTAGTGGTGTGTTGGGGATGCGTTATGTGTTTTTGAAATGTTAACTTATATTAGTTTCGGAAAAAACCTGTCATAAGCTGTCTACTTAAGTACTAAATTTATTTCTGGTGCACTGCTCTGTGCAAATGCATACCTTTCGTGTTCTATTTTCAAATTTGATTTACTTGATTAACATACGTATACTGTTGTGCACAGCATACCTGTACTGTAAGCGAAGCATACGTATATTTTATCGAACTGTATACGTATGCACTACTGTACAGTATACGTATTACTATACTTTTTCCTATCCCCTTTTTCTAATTTTTTAGTGTCCCCTTTGTGCCTACCTGTGTGTATATAAGGACGCTGAAGTTTTCTGTTGCCTACTTCTGAGCTACAACTATCTCCACCGACTCTTCTCCTCTACTTTCAACTCAACTCTACTGCACCACATCATGGCGGACATGTCAAAGAAGGAAAGAGAATATCTCGCAAAGTGCAATGCATGGTAAAAAGTTTAGCGAACCAATAGAATTAGTGGTTCACTACACTGGAACTATTGGATTATTATTCCACTAACTTTTAGTCGCACGTTACCAATGGGATCAATACTTCGCGATTGGATTTAGTGGTACCGTACCAGTAAAATTCATTTAAAGATTCTAGTTGATCAGTAAATACAGAGCCACTAAAGCCACCAAAAAACAGTGGTGCAATAAACCAATAGAATTTTATTGGTTTCTTAACTATTTTCAGTGTTACAGTACTACTATATTTCGGATAAGGATCCACTACTACGCTCAATAATCATGATATACTGTAGTTCGTTCTCAAGTGGCTCCGATCGTCTCCGGTCAAACCCGTACTGGTACACCTCACCACTGAGTGCAAATTGCACTACAATTATGATATACTGTAGTTCGTTCTAGGACTTCTACGAATTGTACCGGGGAGTGCAGCTATTTCTATCTGCACGTCGTCCTTAGAGATTGCCGCACAGTGCACCAGTTTCTGAAATGGGATGACTTTGTGAACTGCACATATAAAAGTGCGCGTAGAGCCCATATACTCAGTTATTCGTTAAGTAGGGTGGCCTAGTTGGTTGGTTGACCAATTCGAAGCAAGAGGTCCCGGGTTCGAACCTCAAGGAGGTCTAGACAAAAAATTAATTAATTAATTAAGAAAAGTGAACTAGAGCGAAATACAGGATATGACGTGTACACGTGTACAGGTGTGCTATGTGCATATATCTCTGCGGCTCTTACTGGACCATTATACTTTGCTTACCGTTACACTATTTTTAGTGGTACGTTGCGACTATAAACCATTATGTTGGTTGTAAAATAGTGGTACCGTATCACTAGAATTTTAGTGGTTTAGTAGATATTGCAAGACTAGAATTCCAGTGTTTCATCAACTGTTTTTAGTAGGACCGTACCACTAGAACTATTGTAGAATTACGCCGGAATTTTGATTATTTACCATGCAGTTTGCCGTCCTCACGAACGACAGGACGCGGTCATTTCTGATTTGTCTTGAATTTTGGAAAAATTATGCGTCATCGACGCCGCCTTGAAGCATCTTGATGTTTGGAAAAATTCTTATAACTGGTGTTATTTGGAGGAAATTGTTGCGTCTGTTCGTGAAAACATTGATACCGCTTACGCAAATATGGTTGACTACCGTTTAATTCGACACAGTTCTCTGGCCCGGCAGCCCCACACCTTGAACACAGTCCTTTGGCCCGGCAGCCCCACACCTTGAACACGTGGGGCCCGGCTCCAGTCGTGGACCTGGAGGCGGAAGAGATGAGCTGCACTGAGGACTCTTCCACCTCTTACACGTGGACTACGTCTTCTACTCACTCTTGCTAGATTGCGCGAAATTCAGTAAACGTTTGATTTGATTGGCCCAATTTTGGCGCCAGAACTTTTTGCTTTTTCTTTTCTTCTGCGAGGGGTCTCTGCACTCGTACCTACCCCAATCCTTAGGAGGGCTAAACAAGTGCGTGGCGGCCTTCGGCCGTACGAGGCGCTTCGCGCCGCGGCCGAAAGAGGGCGTTGTTTCGGTTCGGTTTGCGAAAGGCGAACATCGTATTTAAGGACGAAGAACATGAGTGGGTTTACTGGTTTTGAGGATCACAGAAGTCAATTGCTTCTTGTAAGACTGGATTGCCTATTGGTTTAGGCATTGGATGTATCACTTCACTTTCTGGAGGCGTGCTCTCTGCATCGTGAAACGGAAGCAAATCGCTTCTCTTGCGCACTCGTGAGAGCGCGACGTAAAGCTGTCCGGCGCAGAAGAAGTTTGAACGCACGTCGACAGTCATGCGTGAAAGCGTTTGGCCTTGTGCTTTGTGTACTGTTGCCGCAAACGCAAGTCGAATCGGGAACTGCTTGCGAATCATTGTGACGTCTGCTAGCTTGAACTGGAAGTCGATGCGATGCAGCAATTGACTTTCAATGACACTTCCTTCTGCATCAAATCCCGCCACCCGAAGTGGGCGGCTTCCTATAGGCGTCACGACGAAGAGCTTTCCATTCACCAAGTGCGGGTGCAGAACATTGCGGATGATCATAACTGGCACACCGAGCTTCAGAGGCAGCTCGTGATGTGGGACGCCGGTTGGTGCGTAGTTGTACGAGAGCTCTGGGACGATGTGGTCGGATATGTCTGTAGGCGAGCCATCGCCTCTGAAGGTCTTGACCCTGGTTGCAGAAAAGAGCGACACGGGAGATCCTGGGAACATTGCGAACGCAGTTGTGTTGGGCTCGTCCACGAGGCGGTTGGTGGAGGCGATGAGCATGTTTGTTTGAGTGATCCACATCCTTTCGTTCTCTGGTTTCTTGCCACTTCAAAATGTGTTTGTACGCTTCCATGATGGATCCCGTGGAAAGTAGAGGGAGGGTGCTTTGTTGCGGGAATGTGTTGCGTGCAATACTGTGCACTAAGGAAGCGAACTCTGCATCCTATGCCTGGCGTACCTGCTCGGTGAGGTACATGACTTGCACTGGCATTTTGTTCCATAGGTCACTCTCCCACGGGATCTCGTTGATGAGATTGAGGCGATAAGTCTTCTTCTCGACTGCACCCCTCCGCCCAAAGAGATGCCATTCCACGCCTTCCTCCGCATGTGCATACAGCTCATCTCGCGCTTCAGCATCACCTTTAGCAAGGTCACTGAGCTCGTCATCGAGGAGGCGGCCGAGTATATGGACCCGCTGCCTTCGAAGAGAGCCTCCATGCCGATCTATCATCGGCTGCCCTCCCACCTGTCTTGCTTGATCGCCGTCTTCCCGAAGAACCACATTTCCACTGTGATAGCGGCCATGCTGCAGTTCTTCCATGCCCTGGGAAAAGGCAGCGGAAGCTACAGCCGTTGGAGCCGAGTAGCACCCCGCAGAGGTCGAGCAGCCCATGCCCGTTGCTGCGCTCGCTACCGTCGTCGTGGTGATACGAGAAGGATACATGACAATTGCCGAGATATGAAGGTACATGTCACCCAAGGATAACCAAGTTTTCGACAATCGCTTTGTTGAACTAGAAAGACATCCCATGAAACTCTCTCGGGAAGTATCGTCAGACCGCTGAGGTAACGACTCCGACAGCACATGGTGACCAGAGCATCTTTACTGCAGAGAAGGCAGTCGCAACCAGCCTTTCTGCAGACCGAATTGTTGTGTAGCCGAACGACATATTCCAGATACGAGCAGACCCTCAGGAGGACGAGAGCCCGAAGCCTGTTTACCTGCCGGATACATTTAGTAGAACCACACAGGCACCTGATGCTGGGGACTCTAAAGGTGGCGGTTCGTCGAGCTCAAAAGAAGAGCTGCGGCGGAAACCCAAAGGAAAGGGAAAGAAGACCAATAGGAGGAAGAAGAACAGCCGTAGTTCAGACCCCGACTCGTCGAGCGCCAATACCGAATCGGACTCCTCGGGTGACAAGATATTTCGTAAAGGTGAGAAAAAGAGGAAGGATCCCCACTGCAAGGTAAAGAAAGATCGTAAGGAGAAATCCAAATGGTATGAGTCGTCGGACTCCGATTCCAACATGGACACTGAACGAGCTGTTATGCAGCCACTAAATGAACTTCTCACGAAAGAGATTGATTAAAGAACCCACCGATGGGTAAATTGGAAATCTGAGTATGCCATTGCGGTTGCTCAGAAGGTCACTAAGCGGCACAAGCGGTTTAGTTTCCATACGGGTGATACGACCTTTTCAGATGATGATCCCATTGCGGTCACAGGCTTCCTCCAGAGGTTTAAGATCGCATGTGAGCAGAACGGTTGCCCGGAAGTGGCCTCCATGTAGTTGTTCCATTTCTACGATAAGGGACAAGCAGCGACATTACTTGAAAGTCGCATGCAGGGAAACAACATAGCGGTAGACGATGACCAGACGGAGATGTTGAGCACATACCCACAGGTGGTCAACTATATTTTGGAAACCTACGGGCCCGATGAGGTAATTCAAGGAGCCTATGCGAAAGTCCTTGGTTACCATAAGAGGTCAAGACAAACCGAAATGGAATTCGCGAATTCATTGTTCGAAATAGCCTCTCGGTGCGGGAACGTATTCACGACCACGAGGTTGAACTCCATGTTGGCCAAAAACTTGAACCAATCCATCAGGGCCCATGTGCGGAACTGTCTAGCTAATAATCGAAAGATGGACTACAACTGTCTAGCACGCTATGCACATGACCTTGGAGATACTCACCGCGTTGGGAAAAAAAAGCCGACTTCGGTTGCCAAACCATTGAGGACAAAGTAGAAGCCGAGAAGGAGGGTTCTAGAGGTTGACAACTGGACCGGCTCGGAGGATACTACGCCAGGAGCCCTCCACATGCGTGTGGGAATCCATATGGTCAGTGCCGCTGGCCATATAGGGCCCGAGACACCGTCGTCCAATTCGTCGAACACTGTCCCAACGGCAGCTACGAGTTCACCAACTGCGATGATCACTCATCCGTCATGTAACGAAGACCAAACAATGGCAGTGCCGTATCAAACGCACAGCGAGTCAACCATACAGCGCAAAAGTACGATCACCACCTCAGCAGGCCCTGCAGCGCCCGCCCACGATGGCGTTCAAAGACCCAGTTGCAGGCAAAGTCCTGCGTTGGTTATGTCTGTCCCCTCCCCACTTGGCCACGACTTTTACTAATGTGGCGCCGCAAGCGAGAGCTGCCCTCCTACAGGTCCGCCAGCAGAATCATTAGGATGTCTTTTGAATTAGTCGTAGAGTGCATCCGCGTCATCCTCCGCCACTTGCGGTCATCTTGGTCCCCAGTGAGGAGCTTTTTGAGGAGTCCGAACAGGTTTCCGAGTCGGAAAACGACTAAAGTTCGGAGAACAGGCCGTCTCTGATCGGTCTACTTCGAAAGGCCGACCGTTACAAAGTGGTAATTCCTTCGGGGAAGACCACATGGTCCTTGAGGGAGTACCGGAAGACCCCATGGTCCCCATCTGCTTTCTTTAGCACGATAAATACAAGGTAAACGTCCACCTCGGCTTCCATGACAAACAATGGTTTCTCTGCGTATCTATTCTCTATACCGGTGCAGGAACTAACTTGGTTGACGCAGAGATTCAAACCCCGAAAGGTAATCATAAAACTGCGCCCATGCGGTTTACGGAACCAACTGGTGGATGCAAACATGCGTCAACCAATTGGCAACCGATTGCATCCTTGGTAAAAGGTTTATCGACCACCACGTACGGGCCATTCTTCCTCATGCCCGACAGGTCGTTTTCCGCAATGGTCCTCCGGTCTCCATTTTGAGTCATCACCGCCCCGACTCGATCACAGCTCACCACACCGAAAAGCCTAGTGTTTCTACCCTCAATAGGGTACGACTTGCTAGTCCCGTCGTCAACCCCCTCCGCACCAAGTGGTAGTGAACGCATTCTGTGATGGTAACGGTTTACTGAGATTGCAGAGTCATCCTATGATCGTAAAACGCCCTCTTACGATGATCTTAAACGGGATCGTTGATAACGTCCCTACTAGAACCTTCCAGGTCAGCCTCAGCAACTTCAGTAACCATCCTGTGAAACTATCCAAACATACCGTATTCGGTCAAGCCCTACCGGCTCCGGGTCGCATCTTCGCGATTATAGAAGATCGATTGAGAGCGAACGTTAACCCTAAGGAGGGGGGAGGCGATCCGAAAACGGATAACCAATTGGGAACGGGAAACGCCGAAGAAACTAAACTGGAATTGACTAAGGTAAACAGCTGGAAGAACGAAGTTATCTTTGGCCTCGAGGGTGAAACTTTGAAGAAGCAAGTCCTCGACCTTTAGGAACCATTTAATTCCATGTGCTTAGGTTGCCTTGGGGTAGTCATGGCCACGAAGCCCAGGAGTGACCTGGTGCCTGACGCCAACCCAATCCATCAACAACCATATCCGACAGGACCGAAAGCCCGAGAGGTTGAACTCGAAGAAGTTGGACGCATGCTCCGCGAAGGTGTAATAAAACCAAAACAGGCGGAATGGGCCAGCCCTGTGCGACGCGCATATGAGGTTCTGCATTGAGTCCGGAAATTTGAATGCAGTTACGGTCCGAGACTCATATGCTATACGTAGAATGGATAAATTTATAGATTTCATAGGGGACGCGAAAGTATTTACCACATTGGGTGCCAACTGTGGGTATTGGCAAGTATAATTACCTGAAGAGGATCGCAAGGAGAGAAGGTTCCCGCGCCATGCAGCTCTCTACCGCTTCTTGAGGATGCCATTTGGTTAAAGAAATGTGCCAGCAACCTTCCAGAGAGCGCTTGATATTATCCTGTCGACGGTGAAGTTTGTCACCGCTTTGGTCTACATTGATGACGTATTCATCTATTCTATGACCGTGAAGAAAATTTTCGAGCACGTGCGTACCGTGTTGGCCCTCTAAATGACGCTGGTATCACACTTAAGCTATGGAGACGCGTTTTTTGACCGAAAAGTAGAGCGCCTATGCCAAATTATCAATCCTGGACGCCTTGAGGTAGCCGAAAGGAATTTCCGTGCGGTACAGTAAGCGAAACTGCCCCCAGACCCGGACAGATATTCGTTCCTTCATTGGTTTTTATACAGTACGTTCATCAAGGGTTCGCCAAGATAGCGTCCCCCTTGAACAGGAAACTCCAGAAGGGTCGGACGCACGGGTTGTATATCTTGAGGAAGACATAATCCAGGCTTTCCAAAAGCTCAAAATGGCTCTACTGTCGCCGTCAGTCTTGGCTTTGCAGAAATCATGCCTTCGTTATACGGTGAACACAGATGCATCTGCGGCCCAAATTAGTTCTGCTTGATGCAGGGACACGAAAATGGAGAGAGGTTACCAATTGTATACTGTAGTAGGGCCCTGACCCACACGGACAGGCACTATACCGTCACGGACAAAGAATGCCTAGTGATGGTGTGGAACATGTTGATGTTACGATCCTACCTATATGGTTCTAAATTCATCTTAAGTTTTGATCATGATGCCCTGAGGTGGATACTAGCCCTTGTGGATGCGTCCGGGAGGCTGGCCAAAGGAGAATACGCTTTTCGGAATTTGACTCCAAGGTTCAGTACCATCCAGGTGTCTGCCATAATGTGGCACACACATTCTCTCGCTTGAGTACCGATGGGTTGGAAGACGAACCAGTGGAGAACGACATACCGTGGCACAATATCCAATTGGGAAACGCTAAACAAGAGGATGGAGGGACCCTTTCAGGAACCGTTCTGGAGACGAAGAGAGCGAGAGAAGCTTGGAGGAGTTACTCATGGAGTTCCACACCGGTAAATGCGTAATGACCGTGGAGATGGAGGAGTTCTTTCCCATAACCAAGGGGGAATTACTTAAGGAGCAGACGACAGATCGGTATGTCTCTCCCTGGCGGGCCAGATAGTCAGAAGGAGGCGGAATTTCATATCAATCATGAAGACTAACTGTTATGGAGGTCCCCACTGGATGTTCTGCTCCAAAAGGTTGTACCTGAATATCTACGACAAAGGATCCTGCACCTGGCTCATAGGCCCTGCCTATCAGGTCACCCTGGATGTGGAAGAATGTACTACGCCTTACGAAGGGATTTCTACTAGACCCTGATTGCGATCGACATCTATACCTATGTGGCTAAGTGTAAGTCGTGCGTGAATACCCCTGGTGGTTTAAGAAAAGTACTTAAAGCTTTTCCCTGCGGTAGGCCCATTGGATTTTTGTCGCAATCGACATACCAGGACCATTGCCGGAGACCTCGAAGGGATACAAGTACGTAACCTTCATTTCCTACTTTCGGCTCTACGCCAGCTCACTTCGTTCGTTCTGAGGGAGTAAGACTAACCGCATTCGCTCTAAACTACTAGGGGAAACACAACAACTTTAGACAAAAACATTTAACTTTAGTACGAAGCATTCAATTCTTAACAAATCTGCGCGAAATGCCGACCAGTGTTTCAAAAATCTCCTCAAGTACCAGCTCCTCACTCCACCAACCCTGCAGCCACATTTCTTTCAACCTCATCACCGACTCCACGCCTTACGGCGCGGACTAGCACGCTGAGAACATCCAGTACCCATAACTTCATTCCAAGACAAGTGGATACAAGAATTCATTCCGAAAGTGCTTCAACTGAAACTTCTTTCGATGGGAGACATACGAAGGCACTTGAACTTCATCCAAACCCCCAGCCCAACACGGCAACGGCACTTTGAAATGCCTTAGTGCGTTGGTGATTACCGCTTGAAATTGTTTCCGCTGCTACGCCGAATCGCGTTCAGACTTTGGTATCATTTGTGAGGCTGCAGGTAGGGCTTGAAGTTCCCGTCGCATTGCGAACGCCTTCTAGGCTTGATATCCTGATCATTCAGGCGCCGAACAATTTATCCGTGGTAGCTCCACCAAAGCGTAGCATGTGGGGTGTAACGGCAAACGGCGGCGATAAGCCTTCTACGGAGCGGGGAATTATTGCCCGAAAACGAGCTAGGGCATAAGGGAAGAATATTTCCTCTCTTAGAATTTTCGCACCTCCATTAACATTCGGAGAATAATGCTCAAAAAGTAAGGCCGAATCGTTACGGCCTCATTTCTTCCACGCTTCCCAATAGTTATGTTCAAAGTACCATAATGTTTCCTTCTCACCGCCGTGTCTAGAAAAACTGCATCTGACAGCTTCAGCTGCCGCAGATCCCCAAGATGTAAGTATCCATCGAAGAGCAAAAGAATACCAATTCCAACATCCGGTGTTCCATTCCGGACCAGATCGATAGCTAAGGCGCAGACCACGCTTTTCGGACAAACCCCTTGATGTGCCGTAAGACAGGTGACGGCGGATCCTTTGATGCTATTTGTAGCGAGGGGTAACCTGCCCTGTAGACCAGGGATATAAAATTCCAGCGCCGCTTTTGCTTGATCGATTCCCGAAGACTTTAGGTCCGGATTCCGGGGGTATATCTCCCCGCAATATGGCGTGAAGAGTATATCAACATCTTTAGCGGCCCGATAGCGACGTTGTTCTATATCCAAATGCCCCAAACGTTCCAAGAAATTACGTGAGTGCTTAGTATAATTTGCCAGTGTGGAAGGTTTTACCCGCTTGTGCGTCAGTTCATAAAGGCCGAGAGAGTTCATTAGCTGGGTTGAGGTGCGTCGGAATGTGAAGAGGTTCGAGGACGACATTGCCCACAAGGAATAGACTCGCCACACGGCGGCAAATCGCATTAAAGCTCTTCACACTACTACGCCCTGTGTGGAGCGCACCAATGAAAGCCTGAATATCGATAAATAGGAAATCACGCTTTCCATGATTCTCTGTTTGTCGCAATAACTACCTTTATCCAAGGATCAAGGCTTCTCCCTCCAGCAAGTGGATGGGTAACCTCGTCCACCATCGATGCTGAACAACGAGCTTCCGCTCATAATGGGGGACCCATGCATCCTGCTCGTGAGCTGCTACGCTCAGTGGCGGTAGCGAGAAATCACTCTCACATTATAAGACTCCTTCTTCTTTTTTACTTGCATCTACGCATAAGACGTATTCGCAAAACGGTGTTGTCAGTGCCACGCGTATCAAGGGCGACAAAGACACAAGGAGACAGAGTTTCCGTTTAGCCGTTGCTGTCGCCTTGACGGTCGAGGAGTCCTTGCGGAAACTCGTACACGCTCTGAAGCACTGAAAACAAAGGCCGACGAAGAAGGAAGAACCAAGCTCATATGCCTAAAAACCTCTGCAGACGAGGAACAGACAAAGATCTCGTTTGACAATGACCATGGTTTGAGATATGAAACGAGGCAACTTTAGTACATCTGGCAAGAGTCTTTCGTCCGAATATTCTTCAATAACCAATGCTTATATTTGCTTAGCCGAACTCGGTCATGAAATTTCTTGGTTTTTGAACGCAACTTAATACGCCCCGATTCCGCAATGACGGCCGCCAGAAAATCTTTGCATACTTGTCAATCTGTTCCAAGAGAGAAACAGTCATCGACATATGCTCCAAAGCTAGAGAGAGTAAACGACATTGAGAGGTGGTCTGTGGAATACTTTGATCACTTTTCGAAAACTTACTACAAACATCGGGAGGAGCGAGTGAAGATGTGCAAATACGTGTATCACCTGCCCCTCTACCTAGCGAAAAGAATTCGAAAATGCGGCCCTATTTTGATGCTTGCGTATTGGACAGGAGAAAATTATGCCGGTCCGATGAACAGGTAGACCCACGCCAGAGATAAATTCGCTGAGTCAGTACGGGAGAGAATCTAGTATCAAACCGCTGCGCATTTTTACGGCATACGATATGAAGTGAAGATACCTTACCTTTACGAAATGGAATCACCAGAATTGTCGACAAATCTTCGAAAACAGGGAGAGGAAGACCAAATTGAAGACTACGAGTTGCGCCACCCCTGAGTTGATACTACTATAAGAAGCATGCAAAACGGCTCCTTTCCCAATCTAATCAACATGATGAGGAGGTATTATGAGAGAACGCAAGACTTTTCCTCAGACGAAATCGACAATTTTCTCCTCTTTGATAGCAAGATTATCGTATGGGATCGGCTTCAACCCGACAAGTTTAGCCTACACGATCCAGCGACGTAGGAAATATCCGGTTTGTAAAGACCGAGAACGACATGGATGCATCTTTCTCTGCCTACTTTGAGACTCAAAATCACAGCACAATCACTGTGAGTTATGGGAAGGCCCTTGGATTCGTGGAGCACAAGGGGAATAGTAAAGTGCACATTCTTGTTGTCGCCAGTTGTGTTTCCAGTGGTCTCTTTGAAGGAGATGAAGGACATATTTTTGCTAAGAAGAAGATATAGAGTTCAAGGCTTTTCATGAGAATGTCCGTCGAATCAGCGGACTGCATATCACATCCAATTGGCGTATTTGAAATCACTGTACCTCATTGGGGGGTACATCTATTCCGACTTATTTCATTGACGAAATGCTAGAACCAAGCGGCCTTCTGAGTGGAGAACCTTGGCACCAGGAGATCGATGCGATGCACCTTCATGGCCTGCAAAGAAGATTAAAGCACCGAAGATCATCGTCGTGAGCACCACGGGATTGACTGCGATATACCGAAACCTTGACAAACGAAATCAGAGCTTTCAAAGTCAAAAGAATGTCTTTGTGCCAACCCATCTCAATCCAGATGAAGACCTTGGTCGTGCCAAACTTCTATGTCTCTAACTTTGTTTTCCTTGACCCCCCACTCCCTATGATTCCTTGCCATTCAAAACTTCTGTCGTCTATGCTTGGAGAACCATTGTAATAGTGAGGTAACCCAGAAGAAATGGGCAAGGTGGCCAGGACCCCTGTCACGGAAAAGCACCTTTTCTTAGTCATTGAGTTTCATGCGGGTTACATGTCCTCCTGGAATAATTTTGTTTGTTTAGTATGAAAAATTAAATTGAAACGAGTACGGCGTGACGCTGGCCTTCTCCGATCGAGCCGTCTACCTGCCACATATTCCTCACTTCGTCATCAACGTTTGACTTGCGCTTTTTCCTTCGTTCTCCAATCGTTAATTATACTTTACCATGCGCAAAGACGTAGATGAAACATCCCAACAATTTCATGGGTCTTCAAGCTGAGACCTTCGTCTGCAAATTTATTTCAGCTGGGTTGATCATTCTTTCGCCTCCAGCGTATTTCATTCATGCGTTTCCCGCCTATTTCGAAGGCACAGTGCTGATCTGCGCCGCATAAAACAATCGTTAGCTCATGTCTGAGACCATAATGCATTCAGCACTAATACTCACGAGCACCGGTTTGAAGCACACAGCGCTCGTGATGCAGAGCCTGGTGTGGCCGTAGCTCTCGGCGTGCCACAGCCGACGGACTTGTTGGCTTTGCCTCTAGTCGACTCGCGCCCAATGTCTTGGTTGTCGTAATCGTGGCGATTCTAGTAGAAAGGACGGCTTTCATCGTCTCGCGCTCTTCCTTGTCCATCCTGCTGACTACGAGCCAAACTCGAGTCCCATTGCATGACGACCACGGAACCGTTTCGGGCTGGCATCTTGCTGGCATTCACGGTCCTCGCTCTAGACTTGGAAATACGTTGCTCTTGTTCCAGCCCCCCGACGCTGGACGTGTCATTGTTCGTGGTAGTCGCTATCCGCCCGTTCTCGTTGAGCGCAGATGCGTTCATCCATGGAACCCCGCTGCGCTCAGGTCTGATCAAGTTGCACTTCATCGTGAGCCTCTGTGCAACTTATTCGTGCGCCCCTGCGCATTCATTTATATGCCGAAGATGCGACTGCTGCACACCGCGCTCGGCAGATGTCGGTCGAGTGATGGTGGCACCAGCTCTGAGTGGGACTCGCGCAAGATGCGTCCGACATGTGCCATGAGGTAAGTTTCACGCTTGGCTCCATATGAACGTTACTCTTACTAACAAGTAATGGTTTTTCGGCCCCCCTGAGTGCATATTTCGATACATTCTAGGGAGTTCGAAGTTCGGTGGTAACAGAAATTCAGTAAGTCTTGCGAATCATGCATCCCATTCGTGAAGGAGCTGCATATATGCAAAACTCTGTCATCGAAGCATACTCAGCCAAGCGAGTTAATATCAATCTCTTGGAGGCTTCTTTCGCGCTCTGTACTTGTTGCCACTACCTAGTTGTCAACCTGCGATTCACATGGGATGGTTCTCCTGCTGTACAGGGCTTTCAGCCTTCTTTCCCTCTGGTTTTTCAGCTACGTAATGCGCTCACTCTGCTGCATCATTCTCTTTACGTTTTCCTTTTCCGCATTAGTATCTCCGAAATTTTTGGATCGCAAGGTTACTGTCCACAGCTGACTTGCTAACGGTAGGCTGGCTTTTTCTAACACATTCATCAATCCCTTGATCACATTTCCATTACTAATGTCTACGACTTTCGATTTAATCAATCGTTTTCTATCATTTTGAAATTTTGTTTCATAAGTCCACCCATCAGTAGATCTGAAACTTCTGCATCATTTGTAGAATATCTTCAACACATAAGTACGTCTGTTGAAGAAAGATTGCCTACCCCATCTATAAATCTTATGCACGTACTTCTCAACCTTTCTTAATTATTATCGAGGCATATCACTGAAGGTTACAGTGCTTTTGTACTCCTTATATAAAAGTGTTACAAACATTACCATTGAACATTGTATTCGATCTACTGCATTTTAAAAGCTAGATACACCGCCAGTTACAAAGTTTATATGTAGAAGCTAACTTTTATTTAAGGATCACTTGTTCATAAGTTACTGCAGTTTTACAGATGTAACATATTCTTTTTGCGTAAGATTTATCTGCCATTTAGTGAGCTTTTCTTCGCAATTTTTAAAGTTCCAAGGAGGCAATTTTCCAGATATGGGCGTGAAACGGCCATCAAATTTGACGTAAATTATTCAGTTTCCAGTTGACATTCAACAAATATGCACCACTTACAATGTTTTTGGAGAAGATGTTCATCACATAGGCGCCATTTCTAAAATGAAAAACATATGGCGTACATATTCTCTGTTCTACGTTCTGCTCTACATATCTTCCTTACTCCTTTTGTTCGCCATTTGTCTCTGTTCCTACAAGGCCATTTCTAAGCCATTTACGGTAAAATTTCTACTAGGGATTGAGATAATCTTCGTACGGAGCTTCACCGCGTGTTCGGTGGAAGGCGACTTCAAAGTCGTAAAAAACCAGAACCAGTATGTTGCCAGCTGTATGCTCTAGACGATGGTAAGCGATGGTCACCATTCTGGCGCGCGCTTCGGCGATACCCTCTTTAAGAGTGCGATTTCTCCAGAGGAGGTGTGGGTCAACTGCAACGCGCATTTTCCAGTGTCTGAACCTGAATACTGCCACATGGTAAGTGTCCTGGTAACCAGCCTCCCTCGGAATACGAGCCAACCAGGGTATTGTTTTCAAACTCCGTCTTATGGAACCAAGGAGCCCTGCAATACACGGAACCATCCGCCAAAGGATCATGCGTTAACAACGAGTGTAATGATGTCCACCAGCTCGGGTTTGCCGTGATGGGGATTTTCTCGGCCGTATTCCACGCTTCGGCGGTAACCGAGACACTCGGAGTAAGTTTAGGTACCTGGGGAAGTGGGACAGAGTGGACACCAGGTTGAAAACCCGGAAAAACACCCCGCGCTGGGTGATGTTCAGGACGGCTTATCGCCACTGTGGATTGTACCCGCCTGCGGGCTTGGGTTTGGAGTCGATTTCATGCCTGCAGATGGTCCGGTCAGGTGTGGTTGCGCAGGAGAACCTACGACAAGTGGGTGAAACTTGTCCTTGCTGCGAGTACTGCTCGTGTTGCTCGAGATGATCGGTCCTTGTGAGAGTGTGGTGTGTGTCTTGACCCGAGGGACCGGAACATTATCGTGAAAAGACATGATACTTTGTTATATTTTGTTCCGGACAGCGGGTTTCCGCGCGCACGCGTAAACTCCGCTAAGAAGGGGGATATGCGGGAAAAACTTGACTTTGGGGTGATGCACGGCGATGATACTCACAAACCGGGTACGGTATTCGAGCTGAGAGAACAGGAAAAGTATGAAAATGGGTCCAGTTATTGGGATCACATGATGTGTAAGCGCGCTGAAGTGTACCGATGAAAGGTTAGCTCGGGGATCAGTGAAGTGACCTGGTGAGATGGAACAGTGGTACACGTGTAACTTCTGTGATGAATTGTGCTTACATAGCCCTGACACTGGCCGTGGGCAGGGACTGACAAACAAAACACGTGCTTGAACCAGAATTCGCTTGCACTTGACTAAGTAATTTAGCTAATAATTTATGAATATTATGTATAGTACTTAGGCCAGAACCTCAGGGCTCTGGTCCATCACCAAGTAAAAGCAACCATGGTTCGTGCTCTGACCAATAGTGTCCTCTTAACGAGGTGCTCGGCACTGGGTCGTGCTGCCTACAGAGGCTGATCACCACAACGGGTACAGTCGTGACCGGTACGGTACATCCACCCCCCTCGGGTCGTCCAGGAGTGCAGGTATAATTCTACTATTTCTGTGTTTGTTTCTTTCTTTCTCTGTACAGACTGTAATTACCGCTACCGCCTTTGTATAAGATTTTCTTTCTCGCTGTTTCTGCCCTTTTAGGTACTACACCCGTGTGGGTTTTCTCTTGCTTTTCCCCTTCTTCTGTCCAAAGATCAACTGTGGACAAGGCTTCGAAGATCACCGGTTTCGGTACCCCGCAGCACATCAACCTCCAAGGTATAGCACGCAAAGGTGCCCCGTCTTACATGCGGCTGTGTGCATCGCAGGAGGGCTCTCCAACAGAGTTGCCATCGCTCTACGAGAGCAAGGCCTCGAACACCTTGATAGTTCATTCCTGTCTCTGGGTCTGCACCACAACAGTCAACATTTAGTTTCCAAGCAGTTAGTGCAGCAAGCCAAAATATACGGTTTCATTTTATGTTTCCTGCTTTTTCCGGCTCTTTGTCACTAGTACTAATTAGATCAGACAAAGTTTTAACTGAGCCGTATACGTTGAACATCTGCGCGCTTCACACTTTAACGATCTCTTAACTTTTCTCTGTGAGAGAATAATTGTCCTTACACTGCGTTTATATACTCTCAAATGATAATTTCCTCCATTCATGGACTTTATAGTTGACTGGTAATAATTGGAAGAGGTCGCCTTCTATCTCTAGATCGCTGTCTGTCGACCTCCTTTTATAGGCGTAATGAGAGAGCACGAGGCATCTACCGAGTCTGCACGCAGGTCCGAGTGCTGACACACCGCAACGCCACGCAATTGCTTCAACAGGGCCATGCAATCTAATTATCAGCAATCCTCTCCGTTGTCAGATGCTACAGTGCTTGCATTTGCCGTTTCAGCACAGTAGTCCCATTTGCGTTCTCCAACAATGCAGTTCACTCTCCGTCCAGGCTGATAATGCTGACACTGCATTCCATACACATTCCCCTTCGAATTCCAATTACCCGGTTGATTTGTCTGAGCTAATTGAGAGTGAGCCAGTAAAGTCCATGCAAATCTTGCCTTCAAAGGTCATTAACTGCAGACTGTCGCTCAGAGGGCTATCCGTCTTCGTTGGTGGATCCGCAAAATTCATTTTTCCGGGAACCCAAATCATTCTATCAACGTTTCGAGTTTCGAAATTGTACCTGATGACGCTGACATCCCAGGAATAGAATGATCCGCGGCGTTTCTGCATGTCGAAAGAGTGCTGTGCAAGTCCTTAGAGTCGACGATAATCCAGAGACCCACATCCACATCCGGCAAAGTGCGATGTGCTCTACACAGCATCTTCCCCTCATCAATTCCTTCACCGGCAGCAAGTGTCTCAGCAGACCCAATTGATTTCGCAGGTCGGCGTGACTTGTGCGAACTCCACGATATGGAGTGTAGCACTGCATTACGCTACAGCTCCCCAAATACGAGCCCTGCAATATAACCAAGTTGCCCGTACTCATCTGTGCGACTTGAGTCGCAAAAGACCACCACATTGACCGGACATTGCTTCTGATTGGTAGGTCGGACGAACGTCACTCTAGTTCCCTTTGCTTTCAGCCACTTCAACATGTTGATTTGCCCAATGATGTCCTTGACAGTAGGTGTCGGTCCTTTCTGCTGCAAATAGCTGGCCGCGAAGGGGCAGAAGGGAGGCGCCGCAACTCCAAGCCACCCGAAGGAACTGTCCAGAGAGCAGAATGTAGCGAGTTCAATACTGTTCAAGGGACTTTCTTGCTGCTTACTCCTCATTCGAGTGACTGTTCCTGGTTGGTACCCCAGTAGTGTCTCTTCACCATCCACAGAGATCGTCATATCCTCATACTGTGTTAGTTGTAGTCCGTAGAACTGAATGGTACCCGGTCTGTACACTATTGTAGTTTCCAAGCAGTTAGTGTTGCAATCCGAAATATACGGTTTCGTTTTATGTACTTCTGGACACAATAGTGTATCAAGGTCGATTTCACATTTTTTTTTTTACATTGAGACATCTTTCATCTCAAAATTCTTTTCATTGCTTTATTTATGAGATAGGGATTTTATTAATCGTTGAGTTCGGCATATACTTTTTCGGTATTTTGGTTCTCAGTTTGCATACCCTATCATCATAGATATATAGTTCTAAAGAAAGGTTTTGTGGGTGCTCTATTGTTTTGAAGGATGCGCACACATTCTTGATTCAGTTTAACAGCTATAATTCTTTGTTTGCATACCACTGTCTACTGATTCTCGGCATAATACGCTTGTTAGTCGCATAATATGCACAGAAATCATGCGTATAATCAATTTACATACTTCTGGAGCTGCCAAACAAATACCTCTTAGTATAATGCAGATAAACACGTCCTGTTCAAAGAAAATGCGTGAGTTAACGCATCCGTATAATACTAGACATTATGAGACAAGCACTAATAGTCCCATCATAATTAGTTTTGGAAACCTTTCTGGCCATAGTTTTGTTTCATATTCTTATCCAAAATGTTGGGTGCCAGTTTTTCTCTTTTTATATTAAAAGTATTATCTTTTTTGTATGCTAGGCAAAAATGGGGGAGGTTCGATTTGCAGCAGTAACTGCAACACGTGTTCCTCAGTCACCGAATGAACAAGAGCAAAATCTATCAGAATATGTTAAGTGATCGTGTTCTTCCCGAAAGCGTTTCTCAAGAATACCCATGAGCTTCTTTTGATGACCACATTTCATCTGTGCTAAATTTCTTCTCGATGTAAACGCATCGCAGGACATATTACGACATGAGGCGTATGAGTATTATTATCTCCTGCATTCTGCAACGGTTGTTGGCCTCAACTCAATTCTTGGAAAAGGTGTTTTCATTTGCAGCGGGGCTGAAGAAACCTTACGCGTCTTGGCGCAATGCAAGACGTGGTATCTTTCTACCCGCGATAATGAAATATCTTCCAAACAACGCCTTCAGTCCAGAGAACACTAGTATTGATGCACGGTGCCGGGACATCGCGTTGGCAAAATGATACTTGCTTCACCACCTTTTGCAAGCTTCGCTGCAAATGAACAGATGTTCTCCAAGGATCTGCTTTCTCCCTTGCGTGATACGGAAATATTAAACAAAATCGCAACTTCATGATTCATCGTTATTGTTTGAGCAATCGCTCGGGCATTGATGGGAGCCGCTTGCATTCTTTCTCGTCGATATCAAAATCGACATATTTA
This sequence comes from Gracilaria caudata, assembly GCA_030374735.1. NCBI lineage: Eukaryota > Rhodophyta > Florideophyceae > Gracilariales > Gracilariaceae > Gracilaria > Gracilaria caudata. The sequence goes on from JASCIV010000124.1 coordinate 33,451, forward strand.
CTTTCTTCGTCCATACACTCTCTGGCGGAACGAGCGACATCCGGAATTGTCCCTCGCAGCAACACCTGGTGCGGTTCGTCGTTGTCGCTTTTGGCTTTCTGAAGTTTTCGGGACTCTCTCACGACCAGAATTCACATTTTGTGAAGACGTCTTACCCTACGCCGACTACAAAGCCAAATGGAACCCTTGCAGTATATTCGGTAACGCCATCAACCGCTTCGAGAAGTCCAGGAACTATTAAGATTCTTTGCTGGTGTTACCTCTGCTCTGAACACTAGGCATCAAACTGTTGCACATTGGGTAAAGAGGCCCTAACAGAGCTTCTCACTGGACGCTAACACAGCCACTAGAATGTTTTCTGGCACAGCTGGTACCCAGAATAGAGAAAGAAAACGAATCGGACATGATGCACCTCGAGTTTCTTTAAAAGCACCTTTACAGAATAACCAAGGAAGGAGAGCCAATTGAATGCTGTAGCGTCCAGGCGTAAAACGCCTATCGGTTTGGGGCCAAGAGCACCCGAGATCTGTTTGACTTGAGAAGGGCAGCGAGTACCGTTCGTTTCTCATTCGAAGACCACTTCGTATTTTCTGCCAACCCGTATCATTTCACACAGATGAAAAAGTTCTTCAGAATTAATTGGATCAGTACGGGTTTCCCCCAAAGTTGAAGAGCCCTACATTCTGCACACAGATGCTTTCAGAATGCCAAAATAGATTTTTTTGGGAATTGTAAGAGCAGGAGTGGAGATATTAGCTTGGACACTGTTTCATACTTGTTTCGGATTCTACCATCTACATGGTCCATTCATCTCCGGACCCTAAACATTTGAGATACTGGTTAGGCTCTATAATTACCTACACATTGGTTTTTCACATATTGATGGAGAAGAATTTCTAATCTACTATTATCATTTCGTGGTTGGATTTAAGGGTGATATACGTTATGGAGAATACGTACGCAACTGAAGTGGACGTGTTCATTTCTAGGTTAGATTAAATGGCCGTTAATCAAATTATTTCCTTTCCAGTTGACGAACTACAAATGGTAGTACCTTTTCTTTTAAGGTTTACATAGAATAATTAATCGAGGACAATCAATGTAATTAAAAGGGAAGAATTGTTATGAATGCGATGCGCTGGACGCCCTGTTCAACGCCGCGGCATAGAACACGCAGCCCAGCCCAGCGCAGTGGTGGCAGTTGTGAGGTTGGAAGCAGTGTCGTAATGGCCGCGCTAGCGCGCGCCATTTTGGCACAGCTGTTAATATGGTGCAAAGAGAAGCGGCTATTATGGCAGTGCTTCCAGATCCGGAAGTAGAGCTGTGAGACCATTACGCCGCTGCGTGGTGCTCGTTTTTCTCTATAAAAGCGCCGTGCTGGTCCATGCAACCGTCTCCCGTTCTCTCCGGGTCACGGCTCGAACAAGTAGAAGTTCCTTTAAGTGCCTTCGTTGCAAGTTAGTTTTATCCTCTGAATAAACAGTCATTTGCTTTATTGAATTTGTCTAAGTGTTTCAAGTTACTAAGTTTTACAAAAGTTGCCAACGTTCTGCAAAGTTTCCAAAGTACAAAAAGTAAGTTAATTCTTGAAAGTAATGAAGTTAATCTTTCACTTAATTCCAAAGTTTTTGCGTAAGTCCAATTATTACAACAGTTCACACCGGACATTTGGCCTAGTGGTTTCCGTGTTACCACACTCGCAACAGTACGTGACTTGACTACGTGGCTTTTTGTTGTACAACAATCACACGGTGATACCTGTCTTGTTATGTTCAGCTCATGTTTTCAGACTTGCATGGAACACTTCTCATAGCCGTCATGTTGCTTGCGCAGCAGCTGGGTCCTTTACAGAAAACAATACATAAAACACTCGCAGGTACAGTACAGTACAAGCTTCGCAGGCTGGGAAGCTTTCATTACACCTAACTCCGGTTCGGTTTCTCTCTTTTCACGCCTCCTACCTCCACATAACTTTCTCAGACATGGAGTCACAGAATGATAGTCCAACACGCGACCAGCTAGAGCCCGCTTTGAATCAGTCGTGGGCGCTCTCTCCGTACTCCAACTCTTTTCCTTCTTATGTCTCTGACGATTGCTCTCCCGCTGCCTCGGATCTCTCTGCAGGTGCCTCTGCTGTGGCACTCTCTGCTTTCGTTGTACCAAACGCAATTGATAAACACGGCAGCTTGCACTTAGAATCAGTTTCATTTGATTACTTCATTAACATATCTTCGTGTGACTACGGCAGCTACGATTTCGTTGATGGTGTTCTCATTGCGCACAATATGAGTGACAGGGTGCACAGAAGAATTGTAACGTTTCTTGTTACTGTTTACAACGAGCTTCACCGAGACACAAATGATGAAGTAATTGCAATATCTGAGGCTTTAATTGCGATTCCTGCATACTCTTACGTTATTGGTCCCAGTCATACTAAGCAAACTCGCTCTCGTACAAGACGCTCGTCTTCGGCATTCACCATGAATACGTCCAGACGAGAATGCCGTGCAGATGTTGCCATCGGCATCCCTTTGAGCGACAACAAAGCAGTCGATCGCTCTCCCCGCTCCAGCCGGGTGGATTTTCCAGTCAATCACCCAGCGAAAGTTGTGTTAGAGGTGACAAGCAATAACCGACAGACGGATCTGCTGGAGAGGAAGAGAGATTACGGCAAGGCAGAAGTGAAATATTATGTTATTGTTGATCGTGACATTCCGCGCACAGGGCGTCCTACGCATTGTCCATCTATTGAAGTCGGGAGTCTTCGAAATAGAAAATACTGCTGGAAACGCTACTATCCAGGACAGTCTTTCCACACCGAATTCTTTGGTACGCTAAAGGTGGAAGACGTTTTGAAGCCCATCGACTCCAGAAGCGTCGTTCGCAAAACTGTTAATGAAACAAACGCTCGCTTCGACACCTTAACAGAGAAGTACAAAGCTTTGAAAAAACGGTCACGAGAAAGTGGCGTGCATGTGAGCTCCAGTAGTTCGAGCCCACAGCAAGCCCTGACCGTTGTCGTGCTCGTGTACGATGATATTCTTGAAATCGAAACAAGCAGTGTACCCTTTCCCTCTCGGGCTGGCTCTAACTCCTTCCAATCGTCGCGCATGATGTGATGGCAATCCATTCCATCCTTTTCATGCATACTAACACCGAGGTTAGCCTCTCTCACTGCAATGTGCATTGAACAGAAGCTTGGGCTCTTTAAGTATCGCTCTCGAAAACGATATTCTGCGCTCGGTACATGCTCAGCATCAACTAAACCACCTTCACCGAATGTGTCCCATCTTGTTGCGTTGCTGATTTCGGCCTTTGCCTTAATTTGGCTTCCATTGGCAAGCTTCACGCCACAAGCGCGTCCTTCTGAGAACAGAACTTTAGTCACCCGTGAGCCATATTGCACAGTGCATCCTGCCTTACCTTCAATGCCTTCGACAAGCTCTTGCGAAATTCTGCCAACAACACCCACAGGATTGTTTATACCGCCGTAATTTCGATCTAAAAATACCATACCGGCGTTGATCATTGGCATCAAATCTGCTCGTACTACGCTCCAGGAGTAACATTCCATGTCAATGAAGCACAAGAGATCCTTATCTTGAACATGTTTTCGTGCGATATCTCCTGCGTTCCTGGCAATTTACCGCAGAAGAGATAAACATGCAAGCGGATGTGCAAAGAACATCCGCGGTAGGTAGTTCCGCTTCTCCAAGAAATGCAAGGGCATCGCATTCAGCGAGTTATACACATTCCAGCATTCTCCATAAAACTTTTTAATGCCGTTCTCTTCGGAAGGAAAATGTTTGATGGGCTCATCAAGAAAGAGTTCGTATTCGCCATGAACGCGGATGTTGATTCCGGGCAGATGGTATCTCACTTGTACAGGGTCCGGAATTGTGTCCAGTCTGCGCCCTACTATGTCCAGTGCACGAGTAAGCAAGTTGGTTGTGCCTCTTTCGCCAAATCCGAAAATGATGGGGAGCTCGATTGACGGGGGATGCGCTCATGTCGGAAGTGAGAGGTGGGGGGATGCGCTCATGTCGGAGGTGAGCGGTGGGGGGATGCGCTCATGTCGGAGGCGAGCGGTGGGGAGATGCGGCGATGGCGTTACATGGAGCGGAGCGACGGTGCGAGCTTGTGAGGGCATTTTCACCTCTGCATGCGCTGCGATTGCAGTCGGCGGCACGTCCGACACGCTGTTGCGAGCGTTCATGAACTTGCACTCAACCCGACGGGAGATCGCCGGCGGCGCGCTGGTGGTTGCGGGAAAGTGTTCCCTTTCCCATTTCAGTGAAAACAATACATATAGGTTTCTATTTTCTCCGTACGCTGATTGAAAAGTTTCAACAACTTCAAGGCGCCATAATCTTACTTACAGTAGTCAACTTTAGAGGTGAGTTTATCCATGACAGCGCGTGACAGTCCAACAATGAACTGAATTCACAGCCCTAAAAATCTTACAAACATTACAGCGTATGTATCTACATAGCGCTACATACCGGTACGTAGCGCTACATCGCACTACATGCCGGTATGTAGCGATATGTACCTTTTACGTCTAAAAAAATGCTGCTTTTGCATAAGTTGGCGTAAGCCATATGTTTTCTTCTTGTGAATATGTAGCCTTCTTTTCATTGTGACGGTATAAATATAATGGTTGAAGTTCAAAGAGAACCCAACATACTGAGACATGTATTATGATCATATATTCTAAAAACAGAGAACTTACTATAATTGTCATTTTGTTTTGATTAAACCAAAAACCCAAGTTTTTAAAATAGTATGCTACAGTTCTAGTGTCTCAATAGTACTGTAAAATAAGAGTAGTCGATAACAGAAGTGTGAAGAAGTTTTGCAACTACGCTGCTTTTCAATATAGTCACCAGCGTAAGTTACAGTCGAGATATTGGGAAGAACGGAAACAAGTTTTTCCAACGTGCTGACGAACGCCAAGAACATTCCAATCTCCTCACACAACCTTCCTTCAGTAAGCATATATTCCTTCCCGATAAAGACAATAAACCACAGCGGTTCCCAGTTCTAATCGTAGAACATGATTTCCACGGCATCAATTGCGCAAACGATGACGCGCGAACAGGTTCACGGCGGCTGGCGGTTCATGCTCAACGTGTTTCTTAGCCGGTGACCGATTGAAAGCAAGAATAAATGCTCGATATCCAATTGTGACACTATGGCTTACACGAATACTAAAGCTTGTTGGCGGCAGCAGTGGCCTGTTTTGCGCGTCCAGAAGGTTTACGTTAGCGAAACGGCTTGTGGTTGACGCCAATGCCATGAGTGTGCGGTTCGACCAACATTGATGGGTTAAAGAAGACAAAAACTGTGTGCTTTCAATGACAGAGGCGCTCAATCGACGATATCTCCGTGCAATGTATTGGATAATAAGTTGCTGCGGAGTGCATGGTCACGGTAAAACCGGCACAACATCGCAAAAGCGCACAGAGTGGTAAGGAGATGTAGCCTGTGTATATCAAAGACAAGGGCAAGCGCCATGACACCGTCGAGAGGCAGTAGCGAAGTTTTCAACTACGTCAGAAAACGGAACGGCAGCGAGTCAGTTGATCAAGCTGCTCAAATTTGGAAACAGCAGGTAGTACTCTGCAGATATCATGGAGTCCGTGTCTTCCAAACAGTGGTCTCGGGCAACGGCGGTATGGCAGTGGTGGCGTACAGTGGCGTTTTGCGGCAACGGTGTCCAGACCACGTGGGGATGAAAGCAGCGGGTTGCGAGAGGCAGTGACGCACGAATGTCGGCTAGCGGGGAAGACGGAGAGTGGGCAACTGTGGCCCGTGAATCATGGTTGCTCGCATTTTCGTGTCCGCGTCGGGGTTCGGGAAGCGCTTGTCATAACGATGGTGGCGTCAAGCGGGGAAGACTACGGGAAATGGGAGGTAGAGGTGGCATTTTGGGGACGGCATTGAGCAAACGATGGTTGCGTGCTGGCTTTGGCTTAAAGAGGTGGTCTTCGGTAGCAGTGTGCGGTGATGATATGCGAGCAGTTGGATGGGATTGCTGCGAGTGGGGGCATCCAAGCAAGAGAGATGAGGCGGCGACTGTGACATTGACGCCGTGTGTTGGGGATGACGGTAGCTTGTCAACGACGCTGGGTTGAAAACGACGGCGGCGTGGGGACGAAGGCGGCTGGCGGGTGGCGGTGGGGGAGCTGGCGACGGTGTTGGGAGCCGGGGACGGTGGCTGGGAAACGACGGTGGCTGACCGACGACAATAGGGGGAACGGGCGATGGTGGGGGAAGCGGGCGACGGTCGGGGGAGCATGCGACGGTCGGGGGAGCGGGTGACGGTGGGGAAGCGGGCGGTGGTGTTCCCATGGAGGTCGCGATGCGGGCGCTTTTTGAATCTCGGTCACGGTCATGACGGCGCCGTGCCTTTTGGCTTCCTTAGACGCGTGGACACGCGCGCATACGCCCGCACTGTGTGCGCACTGAGATTTCAGAATTTTGAAAAGATCGAACCAGGCTGCAAGAGCTCAGAGAACTTAAAATATTGACTACTTGGCGTTCCAACTTTTTCGAGACGGCGCTCTCCTACAAGTGTTGCGTTTATAGCGGTATACCCCTTGCGTTAACTTCTTTTCGCTCGCTGCTCCCCTCTTCCTCAGCACCAAATGCACATACTCAGGTTCTGTATTTGCTGCATTATGATGGGTTGACGAAAAGGGTAGCAGCGGCGGGCGAGAAAGGAGTTATTGAGTAAGCAACAAAAACAAGCGCCAACTAACCCTCAAGACCATATCCCTCTTCTCGTTCTTTTTCGAATCAGTCATCTTTTGCCAGAGGACCTCTTCAAAATGACTTCACAAGGTTCGAGAGGTGGTGGAAGGGGACGCGAGGCTAGGAAAAAAGCCACGAGCACTTGCAGCAGCTGCAAGCGCAGCTAACGAATTACAACCGCAACCTATCCAAACTGAACGAACACAAGATGCTTCCGGTATCAAGGCAATTGTGGTCGATGGATCCCAACCTGGAGGGAAGGACGTCAGAGTTGAAGTGCCATTGAACAAGGAAAACCACAAAGTTCAACGCAACAAACACCTTATCCCAGCATCTGTAGCTCTCAGCCACACCGAAGGACAGAAAGTTACTACTTCTTGCAAAGTAACTTATGGTTCGAAACACCGATGCAAGAGAAGTACAGTTTCAGAAAACGTTGTTAAATGCAGTACGAATCAGGTACGGCGTTCGTCGCGAACAAGAATCGCAAATCGTATATATATTCAAAGCTTTTCTTCTCTAAAGAGCTCAGATATGGATTCAGCGGAGGTATTTCGACCAACAACGGATCGTCTGCTTTCTGAAGAGGAATTATGTGCACCAGATGGTGCTCTGTTACCGTCCAGACAGAAGAACTTCTTACGTCTTGACCATGTCAACGACGGCATGGAAATTGAGGATGCTGCTATAGCGCAATCGCAAGTTTTGCCCTCCGTTCAGCCAGTCATGGAGAATATAACTTTGCTCAATCAGGACTCTGAATCACCCAGCAGATCTAATCCCACTCTGGACAAGAAAAAGGATGCTTCTCCCTATTCAATGGAGCACATAAACTCGAGATCACGAATTGTGACGGTCGACCTAACACGAGAAAGTGAGTCTTCTGAGGATGTCATTTGTGTTGGGTTTAAGAAAGGAAAGACTGTGGGTAACGAATTGGATTCTTTGGCAAATGTCTCATGCAATAGCCTGACTAATCACAGCACATCTGCTTTACCTAGACGTTCAGGTAAAACGCACCGTCCTCCTTATCGACACGGATTTCATTTTCAGGGAAGAAGTGAAAGCCATACCTTAAGCTGAGGGCTCCACAGAGGCGCTTATCAAGCACCATGGCTCCATAGAAGCTGTTATGTGCCCCTTTCCCTAATCCATTATTGCACTAAACCAGACCATCTCCCACTCATTCATCCCACCCTTGGCCTCCTTCAAGACGCCACCTACACTGCCCGTACTCTGTACATTCTACGCTAAGCGCCTCTTAGTGGCACTTCAAAGCCACTTTGGCTCACCATGAGCTGTTGTCGCACCTCTTCTTAGCCCATCATCCCACTCACTCACTCCACACTTGGCATCCTTCAGCACCCCACATCAACTCCCCACACTCTCCAAACCTTATTCTGAGGGCTCTACAGAGGCCCTTATCGAGCACCCTGGCTCCATACAAGCTGTCACGCGCGACTTTCACTACCCCATTATCGCACTGAACCATGCCGTTTCCCACTCCTTCAGCCCATCCTTTGCATCCTTCAGCGCGCCACACCAACTCCCCACACTCTCCAAACCTTATTCTGAGGGCTCTAAAGAGGCCCTCATCGAGCACCCTGGCTCCATACAAGCTGTCATGCGCGACTTTCCCTACCCCATTATTGCACTAAACCATGCCATATCCCACTCATTCATCCCACCCCTTGGCATCCTTCAAGACGCCACCTACACTGCCTATACTCAGATCACTCTATGCGGAGCGTTTCTTAGAGGCACTTCTAAGCAATCTTGGCTCACCATGAGCTGTTGTGCGCAACTCTTCCTAGCCCATCATCCCACTCACTCACCCCACACTTGGCATCCTTCAGCACGCCACACTAACTCCTTACACTCTCCATACCCTATGCTGAGGGCTCCACAGAGCCATATATCAAGCACCATAGCTCCATAGAATCTGTCATGCGCACCTCTCCCTACCCCATTATCGCACTAAACCATTCCATTTCCCACTCACTTACCCCATACTTGGCATCGTCCAAGAGGCCACCTACACTGCCTATACTTTGTACACCCTATGCTGAGCGCCTCTTAGTGGCTTTTGTAAGCCACCTTGGCTCACTTTGAGCTGTTGTGCGCACCTCTTCCTAGCCCATCATCTCACTCACACACCCCACACTCTCCATCCTTCAAAACGCCAATTAAACTTCCTATACTCCGTAACTTCTACGCAAAGTGCCTCTTAGTGGCACTTCTAAACCACCTTGGCTCACCATGAGCTGTTGTGCGCCCTTCTTCCTAGCCCATCATCCCACTCACTCACCCCACACTCTCCATCCTTCAAGACGCCAATTAAACTTCCTATACTCCGTAAATTCTACGCTAAGCGCCTCTTAGTGGCACTTCTAAGCCACCTTGGCTCACCATGAGCTGTTGTCCGCACCTCATCCTAGCCCATCATCCCACTCAGTCACCCCACACTTGGCATCCTTCGAGACGCCACCTACACTGCCTATACTCTGAACGCCCTATGCTGAGCGCCTCTTAGTGGCATTTGTAAACCACCTCGGCTCACCATGAGCTGTTGTGGGCAACTCTTTGTAGCCCATCATCCCACTCACTCACCCCACACTTGGCATCCTTCAGCACGCCACACCAACACCCTACACTCTCCATACCCTATGCAGAGGGCTCCACAG
>JASCIV010000125.1:0-42800 GCA_030374735.1 Gracilaria caudata
CCCACGCGCTTGCCGCCACCCTCTCCAATTCCGCCGCTGACCGCGTCGCCGCCGAGGCACTTCTCTCCCAGTGCGCTCCCCATCCCGACCACGCCGCCACCCTCCTCCGCCTCTCTGCCACCTCCGATCCCGTTGTCGCCCCCGCCGCCGCCCTGCGTCTCAAGAACCTCGTCCGTTCTAACCGTCAGACCCATGTTCTCCACGATGACGCCCGCCAGCGTCTGCGCGATAGCATTCTCGACGCCCTCGCCGTCGTCCGCGCCACCAACATCGAGGGCGTCCTCGCCGAGACCACCCGCTGGCTCATCGTCAGCGACTTCCCCTCCAAGTGGCCCAACCTACTCAAATCCATAAGCGACTTTCTGTCAAGTGGCGATTCCGCGCGCGTCCACGCTGCCCTCATCGCCCTGCGCCAGCTCGTCAAGTGCTACGAGTTCAAGAGCAGAGACCCACACAAGCTGCTGGTCTCAGACCCAAACGAGGTCGGTCTGGCACACCCGCGCCAGCCTTTGGAGACTATTGCCGCCGGTCTCTTCCCAACGCTTTTCGCTCTCTATTCTCATCTAGATGCCCTAGTTGCTAAGCCCCCTTCGCCGCACGATGACCGCCGAAACGCATGTCTTGCTCAACGGCTCATCGTCAAGATATTTTGGAGTTGTACTCACTTCATGCTGCCCCCCGTCCTCGCGGATTCTAATATGTTTAATAATTGGATGAATGCCTTCTTCGAAACATTGCGTAGGCCGTCGTTGCATCCTTACGTACCCGACCCGGACGACCTTTTGTACGAACCCGAATCAAAGACAAAAAAGTGGATCTCACAGATTGTTCTTAAGTTTCTTAAACGCTATGGTTCACCAAATCGAATTCCAATCGATGAGCCATGGTCCAAGAAAGTCGCCGAGAACTTCAGAGATAACCACTCAGAGAAGGCAACAAAAGTCATGCTCGAGGTTTTGTTCTCTGAAACTAACGGTTACCAGGTCAGTAAGCGCGTGGCCCATATTGCTCTGGACTATGTCGAGGAGGCCATAGAGACTGCGAGTCTCTGGGCTATCGTTTACCCACACGTCAGTAACTTGCTTACCCGCGTCGTCTTTTCGTATCTCTGCTTCTCAGATGCCGACGAAGAAGTGTGGGTGAGCGATCCTAGCGAATACGTCCGCAAACAATATGATTTCACCGACGACTTCACGTCCCCACGTATGGCAGCCTCCAATCTACTGTCCAAGATGGCAGATTTGCGATCCAAGAAAACTGTTCTCCCCTTCTTACAATACCTCCACGACGCTGTCCTCAACCCTTTCCTCACCGCTGCTCCTAACTCTCCTCAACGCGTTAACCTATCTCGTCAAAAAGTTGGTGCTTTTGCTGCCCTTGCAGCCGTCAAGGGCAAGTTAATGTCAAAACAAGAACTGTCTTCTACATTTCTTATGATTCTGAAGAAGCATGTTCATCCAGACTTGCAATCAGAATTTGGTTTCTTGCGATCCGAAGCAGCGTGGTTGCTGGGGCAGGTCGCTTCGTGCGAATGGAAAGAGTTTGGAAGTGAACTGGGCGAGGCGTCCTTGCGAGGTTGTGTCGCACTTCTGTCTGATACAGAGCTTCCCGTGCAAGCAGCAGCCGCTGGAGCGCTGCAGTACCTGATTGATCAAGATGGTCCAGGGGAGCTCATCCGAAAATTTGCACCGCAACTGATGCAGCGTCTGCTGGGTCTTATGGATAACATGACCGATAGTTACTTGTCTCTTATCCCTTCATTAGACAAGCTTATCGTTCGATACCCCGATGAGATAATGCCTCTTGCTCATCCAATCCTACAGAGACTCATCGCAGCCTTCAAACATTCGGCGCAAAGCATTCTCGCTGAAGGCGATGACGAAGACGATGAGTTGGCGTTCACCGCAGCTCAGGTATTGTACCTGATATCATCAGTTCTAACGTCCGTCGGCGAGTGGAGTAGACCGAAACCGGAGGAGAAGAAAAAGTTACTGCTTTCGATTGAGAAAGAGTTACAACCGCTGTTGGAAGGGATGTTTGAGGAGAATCACCAGGTATTTGTGGAGGAGCTACTTGACGTACTCGGAGCACTTATAGTCCAACTTGGTGAACACCAAGTTGAGATGACTGTGTTTTTGCGCGCTATGATCGGTAAGATGGCGAACGCTTTCAACGAATGGGCTGGTGACTATGTTGAACAGATGATGGACGCGATCGAAGGATATCTAATGTTCGATATGCCTGCTATAGCACAAATGCAAAACGGCATTAGTACGTTTGTTCACATCATACGCAACTTGTGGTCAACGGCATACGATGACGGGGATGCTGTGTTTGGGACCATGATTGCGGAGTATCTTTTGCTGAATCTTGACAAGATCACGCCACGACCAACAGAGATGCTAAGGAGTGTGGCCATCGAAATTGCATTAAGAGCCGGTGAACGATGCGTAAGAACCAGAGACGATGAGATCAATCTGCCACAGAGGTTGTTCTCCGTGGTGATGCTGAGCGTGTACATAGATGCGGAACATGTGTTAAAGGCACTAAGCGTACAGTCTACCCTTCAGTTAATAGGATCACAAGCGGGGAAGCTGCAGTTGTTTGAGAGAATACACTCGAAAAAGGCTGTAATTCTTGGACTGGCTTCGATGCTCTCTACCAATGGATTGGTTGGGGAAGATCAGAAAGCACAGCTACTACACATAGCTGTGTGTCTACAGCAAATGATCGATACGCAGAGAATAACTGCTGCGAAAAACGCAGCGAATGCTGGGAACAATTTTGCGGCTCTGTCAAAAGGAGCCCCAAATGGGTATGGATATCACTCCACTTCTGATGATAATGGTTCTGATCTTGAAGATGACCAGGATGCGACGAATGTGTTGGACGATACTCCCGAGCCATACAATGAGACAATTGAAAAACTTGCGGCTGAGACTGGAATTTCCATGTCACAACTGCATGAGTTGGATACGAGCAATGGCGCCATTGGCATTGGGTTGTTTGAGATTGACGAAGGTCATGATCGTGATGACGAGGGGGGGTACCGAGCGAGCCCTATTGATGACATTAATGAAGGTGAATATCTGGTTAGCAAAGTGAAACAATCAAGTTTTGAGTCGTGGTGGAACAAGGTTAGTGAAGAGGATAGGTTATGGATGGAACAACTTGCAGAACGACTGCACAGCTAGTTGCTAGTGTGTGTCGTTTTGGTTCTTAACTGCGGGACTAACATTATTACAGGATGATTGCGGATGGAACTGGAGTGGCAAACGATGGACACCTGAGTAGCCAACTGTAGATTGTAATGAATCAAATGGTATGATGCGTAGGTGTGAGTTGTAAGTTTGGGAAAGTTGAGCACTTGTGTGGGGCGAGGCGCCACCCAAACGCGGATCGGGATTAGTCGAGGGGTCAGATCGGTAGTATTAAGTTGACGGGATGAAGGCTTGGTGTTGTTGGCAACTTTTGTCTGAGAACGTATATCAGTAAAGATGCACGTTTGTACAGATTTGGTAGGTTGCAGTATGGGGTGTGGTTGAAATAGAGATCGACGAGTACGCTGCGCGGCATGAAGCGAAGGACACGGAGTGCAAGGTGTGCTTTAGGAGTGTGAAACAAAAAGCAGATGATCGGCAGATGACATCATGAGGCCAAATGGACTGGTGTTGGGTTGACCAGCGTTTCGATGTTGTTGACGAGCTTCTTGTTGATGGATTGCCAGCCCATAGCCTCGCCGGCAACGTACTGACCGTTCTTCCAGATGCTGAAAAATGGGAGCGTGTTGACGCCGAGCGTATCTCTGCAAAAAGCCTCGTTACGAGAGAAGTCCATCTGACAGAAGGTAATGTTGGGACCCTGCGTCTGATCGTCCTGATAGGCGGCGGCAATCTTACGGTACTTCGGCTCCACGCCCTTGCAACTGCGACAGTAGCTTGCGTAGCACTTGAGCACGACGATGTTTGCCGCGGGGTGCGGAGCGGTGAGTAGCTTTGACAGTTGCTTGGGAGATACGGTGGTCACTTGGGCGCGCGGCTCATTGCGAGCGCAGACTGAGGGGCCGAGCGGACGCGCTGCACGCGGAAATGAGAGCGAAGTCGACGGCTGAAAGGCGTGGCGCGCCATAGCTACGGGGTGATGAGCGAGGCCTTCGTGTCGGGCGGCGCGATCGGGACGACCGACGTCCGCAGGCTTACGCAGCGCGGCTTCGCGATGGGGGGCTGCGGGGTGAAGGGGGGGTTTAGCGAACGCTACCTCCACTGTCCAGGGAGCTGCTTTTCGACGTTGCGTCGCACATGCACGACGTGATGTGACGCGGGGAGTGACGACGTGGCGGTGAGCTGGCACTCCATTGTGCACACCGCACGTGCGCGAGACGCGCGTGCACGCCCGTGGTGAAGAGGACTGTTTGATTGGCTGCCATCATCAGCGTGTGTAGAGGCGGGACTCCCGCCGCGGGAGGCGGCTGCTGCGCGCCGGTGGAGCTTGCGTCGCGCACGTTACCTTAGATACGACGTAAGTACAGGGTAGAACGCTAACCTTATACCCTTCGTACAAGGGTAGGCGGAGGTTTTCGAGCGGCAGAGGCGGTTTGAAGAGGCTGCCCGGCTATGATTCGGATCGATTTCGCCGACTTGGACACCAATCTGGAGAACGTCAGTTTCCTCGCGAAGCACGTCTTTTCGGTGCTTTTATTTGGCGCGGTCGCAGCATACGCCTTCTCCAACACCCAGTTAGCTCCCGTGTGAAACCTAAGGTTTCGTTTGCGCCAACCTCTCACACCAACCCTCCAGCGTTCCCCTCCACAGGGAGATAGACCCTTTCTCTGCGCTGCTGCCTTCTGTGCTGTTGAACTGCAGCTTTGCGTCGACTGGATACCACCATGGACACTGCTATTGCTGAAATAATGACAAACACCAAAGCAGCAACGCCGGTGCCAACAAGTACCCATCCGTTGAGACACCTAGCGCCCAATGAAACACTAAATCCTTCCCCACATCCTCCATCTCCGCGAGTCTCAACGGCAGGAACCCCTGGTCTCTGTTCCGCGATTGGAGTATCGTCCACTTCTGGTGCGTTGACTGTGGCACACGCTTTTGCACCAGGTTTTCCATCAACATTCATTATCAGTTCCTGCATCTCTTCAATTACCCTTCCAATGTTATGCTGTCCGTAGTTGGAACCGATCGCAGGAGTCATCAGGTCGTTGTCGTCGCCAGCATGTCCATACACCGATTCCGACAAATGGTAAAGCGAGGATCCTGAAACAAACGGCGTCGGTGCGTGTAGTCTGCCAATAATCTTCGATTCCGATCCGAACCAAAGGTTATTGCCAGTCAGAACAGTTCCCAGTTCTTGTGGACTGTCCTTGTAAGCTGAGATTTGGCAGCCATCTTGATTCGCCATAAATGCGTCAAATCTTCCTGCCACTTCCTCTCGGAAGAAAACTGCCGAATATGACTGATGTAATGAACTGTACGATAGACCGATGTTTCCACCCGTCATATACAAACCATGATGTACTTCATGCAAGCACACTGTAACCAAGTCAAAATGCCCCCTGGGTGCATTGGCATCCGTGCCTTCATACCAACGAGTTCCGGTGTTGATCGTCATGAGAATATCATAACCTGCGGCTCCACCGAACCCTTCGTTCAAGTCCTCCAGAACAATTGCTTCAGCAAGGGCCACCGGACAGATAAAATCATTCACTATCCAGCTTCTCGAAGGCTGCGCTGAGCCTAGGAGAAGTCCACCCCCTAAATCTGAGAAGTTCACTCTCACTGTTACAGGAATAATCGACGGCCAAGTTTCTGATGCGAGCTCCATACAATACTCTATTGCGTTCACGAGAGAATCGGTCCTTTCGCCGATGATGTCTGCGATAAACTTTCCATTCTTCTGACGGACGGTCAAGTCTTCTTGCCGCAGTGATCTTATTCTCGGACGAGATATGTTACGGTCATGTGGAATGCCGTAGTCGAATGGGGGCGGTGGAATATCAAATGGAATCGCGCAAAGTTTGAAGCCGTTCTTTGAGGTGCAGTTGACAGCGAAGTTGGATTGGAACAGTTGGAAGATGATCAACGATATGACCACTCCATCTTGTATGAGTCTAGGGGAACTTGAAGTGCTCATGATAATTTGCTCAGTTCCACATAAGCTGCTTGAAAGGCCGAGGAAGAAGGGGAAAAAGTTTGAACTGTGGCATGCTCGACTGTCTGCAAGGATTTACTACCAAGGCGAGAACGAATGCCCCCATAGTGGAGCACAGACTATTGAGTTGATTTCACGATTTGGTTACAGAGGAGCATAACATTAAGGAGGCTGACAGAAAAAGTGGGCTTTAGTTCACATATGAAATGGGACAAGCTTCATCGGAGGCAAGCGATTTACACCGCAGGTTATGATACCAGGGTAGACACGCCGCGTGTCACATGCAGTCTAAAGAGTTCTAAATGCCCTCTCGACGAGCGTTGGTGAACAGTATCTACGGCATCTTGGTACACGACGGATGTGATGGAGAAATGGAAGCAGCGGTGAACATGATCCTGTGTGGGGAAGATTATACTAGAAAGAAGCATTAGCAGTCGCGATTAATTGGCTTACCCGTCCGAAAACGTTCGAGAATGGTGAGTTGAGGGGCGCAAGTTTTGAGGAGTTGTCTCCAAGAAGTCAATGGGCTTCATTAGAGCAACAACAATGCAACAAATATCTCCAAGAACGGAGTGAACTTATGTTTACGTATTTCTTGTGCATAGCACAGCGCCCCAAAAAAGATGGCAATGGTGATAAGGCTTGTCGAAATGCACCTTGGTGATCTCTTTCCTACGCCCTCCTACATGAGAACACCTCACTGATAGATTGTAATTCTTGAAACAAAGTGTGGTTGATGTGGAGCTCGTGCATCCAACCAAACGCAGCAGTGCTCAAGACCATCTTGGATCCCTGTATATAACGCAAAGGGCTTCGTTTTCATTTTTCATCCCGAAAAATGAAAACGAGAACTGTTTTGCATGGTTCCGTGGAATCAATGATCTGGCATTCGTGGAGTATGCTCAGTGTTCCGATACCTGCGTTTTGAGGTTAATATTTGGCGTTTCAAAAGAAGTGCAGCTCAGTACTGAGCTGCACACGACCTGTCTCCCCAAGGCGGTCCGCTCCGCAACACGCGCGAGGGAGATGTGGGCGAAAATATTTTGATCAGGACCTTCGTGAAACGAGCTGCTGAGCGACAGTCGCAAACCCCATACAAGGAGAACGCTACCCTTGTATTATGGAGTCTGCACGATCGTTTGTCAGTCGCGCGACACATGCGAATTCAGTTTCGACCAATCTGGACGCAATCTCGTGCACGCCACGCCACTGTTCCACATGCGGAACAACGTGTTCGATCGGATGCGTGCCGCGATCGGTGCCACCAGCCGTTGATCGATACCTGCCCAGTTTTAAGAGTAGAACTGCTGGCCGTGGGCACGCATGATGCACCGTGCCGCTCGCACTGCTTAAATTCGCGGCCGGCCGCCTCTCCGGAACGCTCCCCTGCCCTCAGCCAGAGTGCTTGAGTTTGGAGTGAACGCGTCTTGTTCGGTGTTTAGTCAGCAACAACACGTATTAATTCTATTCTTCATGGCGTCTGAAACTGTTGCACAGACTTTCAATTGTGAGAAGTGGGCCGATTGCAGCTGTTGTGCTGGCGGCGGCAAATGCGACTGTGGCTCCAATTGTGGATGTGGCTCTGTTCTTATCTCCGATGTCGTCAAAGCCATGGAGACCGAATGCGATAAAGTGGACTGCAAATGTGGCCCCAACTGCCGCTGTGGCAAGAGTTCGTGCCAATGGTAAGTTTATTCTTAACTCATCGATTGCACTTCAGCACCTTACTGATCATATGCTCCTCCTATTTGCCTCACATGCGCAGTGGTGGCTCCTTACAGAAAACCCCAGCTCAATGGGTTGAGTTTGTCAAGAATATCAAGACTCTAGAAAGCTCATCGTAAGTGTGTACGAGGCTGTATGTGGGTGCAAATGATCTGCCACTGCACAGTATGTTTCCACAATTAGTTATATTCAAAGCTTGTGAAATCTATAATTGGTGATCAATTCGACTCTCTGATCTGCGTTTACCGGCACAATATTCGTTGCGCTTGCCTTCTCACTAAAAGTCCAAACTCCACTTGTCTTGTGCAGAGCACTTCTGCTAACTTTTCCATCCCCGTCATAGCGTTATCCAAAATCAGTCTCTGTGCTCGATAGAGTCTGGCACTATTCATTGCTATTCACTGCATGATTTGGACATTCAACAAGTCGGCACCAACTTCAGTTCTTTCCGGATTTGTGCCCGTAACTGCAGCGAGCATTCTTCTGGCTCAACATCCAACTTCTGCTGTGTGTCGAGTTTTCAAAAGGTTTCAGACGGGGGTTTGAGGAAGCACGAAGGGTAAATGCTAGTAGTATATTCGTCTCACTCCTAGTGTTAGCAGATTAGCCCATTTGGCTCTTCCTCTCCATCAAAACCTCCCTTTCGATTCTTCCTGTTTGCCTGCCAGTTCTGCATGTTTCGAAGGTAATGCACGAACTCAGACTTAATTGCCAGTGCTGTTTGTCGTAGCAACAATTCCTTTAGATTGCTCTCGCGCCGATTGAGCTTGTAGCGACACATCACTTCTGATGGTTATCGGCGTTAAGATACGTACAAGGATCTAGATCGCTCTGAAATCAATCGCAAACGGAAAATCTTTTCTGACATCCCCTATATCATCAAGTGCGAGGCTCACCTCCGTACGAACAAAAATGTAAGGGCCAAAATCTATCCAACGCTTTCCCCCTTTCGTGCATGCACAATGGATGCTTTAACTTTTAACAGTCAACAAGTATTCGTCCAACAGCACCCTTGTAAATCATTAGAACTGGCTTAAACATGAAATAAGCGCATGCCATATCTATTTTCCAATCACGGAACCACTGAAAGTTCCTATCGATTTCTCGGAAGTAAGCAGGAGAGTAACAAGAATTGGAAATATGAGACCTTCGCTGTTCGTCAGGTTCAAAGATGCTGGCCCCCTTCGGAGTCCCAAACGCAGATCCGTTTCGCTTCCAAGAGGAAGTCAGGCACACCACGTGAAGGCGGATCGCACTTGCCCAAACCTTCGTTGTCTTCTCTATCAAGAGGGATGCAACAGATTTCATCGCAAAGAGAAGCTGAGGTAGTTCTTTCACAGTTGCTGGGCACATTCCTGGTTTATACCCAGGAGTGTGCCCAGCAACAACTTTTGGTACTCTTCTGTTGGAAAGAAAGATGGTTTGTAATTACCGTCCAGGTGCGCTGAATGATATCGAGCACTACGTCCTGAGGTGTCCTAAGAGGATATATGCAAGAAGACTCAGCCTCCTACCCCTTAGCGAACGTCAAGGTCTGGTTGCTGCTGATATTGTTAGAAGATGGCCTAAAAAGGTGTAGGCCTTCTTAGTGTGAGAGTGTTTCTTTCAGCTAAAAGCTCTGCACGTAGTTCTTATGAAGCTGGGTGTGCCTACAAAAGAGAGAGAGAGAAGGGGAGAGAGAGAGAGCATGTACATTTGAGCACCTTACGTATATTGCTCAGCACAACGTTCCGAAAGTCAGTATGCGTCTTCGTGTCCTTTTTCAGCTCTATGTTGGACATACGACGTCACTCCACCCATTTGGGTCTGTTCTGTCAGGAAGGAGAATACTTTGTGATTGTAGGCCCATTGTTCTCTCTCTCTCTCTCTCATTTACGGGCGCGATAGTTCAATTTCTACTTATCGCAGAGCGTTTGAAAAAAACGCTCTCTCACTAAGAAACCTAACATTTTTTCGGGCCGCCCATTGTTCTGAACGCTGCGGATCATTTTATGCTGCGATGTCCAAAACGGACATTGTCTAGAAGATTTGTGTTTCCCTCCATTACGTGAAAGGCAAGGAATGTCGTTGCCTGAAATGATAGTGAGTGGCCAGATAAGATGCTGGTCTTCTTAGTGAAAGAGCGTTTGTTTTAGTGCTCAACGCTCCTTGCTGCGCCCTAGTAATGTTGCATGCCCGTAATTGAGAGAGAGAGATCGTTTGTACATGAATGGTGCTGTTAAAAAGGAACTTCGGACTACAGGAACAATAAAACAAGGTGTTGGCCTTAGTGAGACAGCGTTTCTTTCAGCAACGCTCTGCACATAGTTCCAATTAAGCTAGTGTGCCTACAAATGAGAGAGATAAAACAAGCCACTTGATTTACGCAGCTCAGGGTTGTCCGCCAAACTCCAAATTCGAGCTTAGGGACTTCTCCAAAAGCAATCTGATTATTTCTTTGTCTTCAGTCACTCCATGCGGCTCGATCTCAACCAGTCAAGACTCTGATGCAGGTATCCACAGCGCGTTTACTCGTTCAGGGCGGAATGAGCGAAAAACACCTGCGGAGTGGAGATCTATATCGGCTCCACTCCGGTTGCAGGACACACCTGTGCGTTTTGGTGGTGTATCGCGTTCTCCGGCGCTTTAGCAGGTCGCTTGAGAGTATGAAACCTACCTGATTCCTAGTACAGCCTTGGCATTCGAAAGCTCATCGTGCTTCGAGAGTAACGCATGACGCAATACAAGACTGCGAACATCACACTCGCAACTACTCGCTTCGATTTTGAGGGCGAAGTCTCGCCCCATGAAATAGTTGACGGAAATGACCGATCTGTTTAGACTAAATTGCAAAGGCTCATGCCCGCCCAGGTTATCGGTTCGCTATCAACTCTGTTTCATGAAGCAGCGGCGAGGATTACTGTATATTCTGGGCTCCGTTTCGCATGCCGAGAGACCCATGCCAGTGCTGCGCTATTGCTGATTTGGGTAGTACAAGGAGAAGCAAAATACTCATCAAGATTTCTTAAAGCACATGCTGTGGTTAGCTATCTGGTTTGTCGGTTGTAGCCAGAACCGAATGCATTCGAATTCTGTTCTCTTCCAGTTGCTCTACAATATCGTCCGGCATACGGGCGTCAATATGAATAGCGTAAGCACCTGGTACAAAAGAAGCTAAGATGCGTATGTCAGCACGTCTGCGCGCCATGTACAACAGAGGAATAGCGTGGCGAAAAAAAAAGCAGAACCTAGAGCTTACCAACTCGTTGCCATTTGGCAACCCAAGATTTGGTCGGATTCATGACGACATAAGTGCTATTCATACGTTAGACGCCGAGTTCAGTGATACGTTTGGTAATGTTGGCGGTCAGAACTTACCCAACGAACTGAGAAGTAGTACAGGCGCTGATGCGCTCTTTGTCTCCGTTGAGACTCATGAACGGGCAATTATCGCAGCCATCATTGTAGAATTGCTGTGTGGTTTTGATTAATGAGCAAGACATGCAAGCCTTCAGCCTGCTTTGAGTAACTTCAGTGGGCACAACGTGCGCGCCAGAAGCGTGGGCCATGATGGGTTGCCGACCTTTCAGAGAAGTTGTTTTGCGTCAGCTTTGAGAGTTTTCTACACAAGAGGCACGAGGAAACAAGGCGAGATACACATGAGCGATTTGATCCTCACACAGACGCGAGACGTTCTTCCGGACCGCAAGTATGGCAATAAACCGTGTACAAAATAACTCGCCGACCTTGTATCGTACAAGGGTGCTACGCATAGAGAAAACACAAGAGCACACACGCTGAATTTCGTTTTAGGCGCGGGGTGTGACGTGGCAGCATTCAGTTAAGAACGGCCCAATCCGAACGGGCGGTGCTCCGTGCGGCATGCCCTCAATTGCAGTTGTTTTTCTCCACGTCTCGTTGCCGTGTCCACTTGGCGCTTCGTACGCGCGGAGTGCCAAGATCCAGCCACTGCCCGCCCCGCAAACCGCCGCCGCCGCGCTCAGCGGAATGAGCCATGCGACATCATGTCCCGCAAGATTTTCCTGGAAGGCCGTTCGAGACGTGTGCTCGTCCTCCCTAGCACGCCCCAATTCCACGTCGTCTGGATTTAAACCAGCGCCGCTCAAGTTGACCTCGCCGCCTTGCATCCGTCCGTCAACTGCTATTTACTCTCCACCTTTCTTTCACATCAGTCTTCTCGTACAAGTCATTACCACATCTTGCGCCGCCATGTTGTCCGCATTCACACCCTCCACCCCGCTACGTATCTCTCCCTCCGTTCAGCCGCATACCTCACGATGTCACCGACGGCCCCCGCAGCTCTCCGTAGCTACCCCTCCCCCTCCGCTTCGTCCCTCCGACAAGAGTCCTTCCCACGAACACGCATCCCCAGCCCAGCCGCTTGTCGGAATCGAATCGTTACAACGCGCTCTTCTTACGGCCCCTCCCAATAAGCTCGTCGTCGTCATGTTCCATGCACGTTGGTGCCGCGTCTGCAAAACGCTAGCCCCAAAGCTGTTTCGCGTCGCCGAACAGTTTCCAGACGTGCTATGGCTCTCGATTGACTTTGCTGAGCTTCCAAACAAGCCACTCTGCGCACAGCTTGGAGTGAAGTTATTGCCTACTTTCAGGTTTTACAAGCCGCAAGCGGACCTAGATCAAGCCGTTGATCATTTTACCACTGGGCCTTTTGGTATAAAGAGGTTGGTAGAGCACTTGGAAACACAAAATCAGTCTGGCGTTCAGGGCAGCCTATGATGTCACCACTAGCAGTTACCGAGTCTCGAAAGTCACTTCAACTGGGATATCGTACCGCTTCTTTAGAATAAGCACGTGTCAGTCTGCGAAACGACAACATTACTACGGCGCTTGCAACCCAGACAAGCGTCCAGGACGGCGCTACCAGCTTTCCGCACCCCCAACCACCCATACTGCCAGCATATTTCTACAAGTGTTAATTCATCTGTTCATTTCTGCTGATACAACGTATAACTCGTTCTGACGCGCCACTTGCTGGCTCTTGTTTTGTGCTTCTTTTTCACACTGTTGAATTTTAGTTTCACGTGGCGTAGTTCTTTATCTACAAACCTCTAACTTGTACTGTCATTGTAAACTTGTCTCTTCATCCCTACTTGCATTTAACCATTGTGGTCTTGCACATTAGCTGGCTTCAACACATTCATACTCTAGTAACCACAACGTGCTGTCTCAAGAGCTTCCTAACTCATTCTCAACTCTACTCTAAACGAGTCCTCGTTTCCGCCTGAGTCACAACCTGCGCCGCCCAATGAATAAACAAGCCTCTGAGTCAGCAGTGGAAGACCCCATACCAACAACCGATAAAGTGCGTTCCTACACACAGAATCCAAAGTTGACAAGATCTGGACTGAAACTGTTTGTTGTCACCTGCGTTCTATCCGTGGTGTTGTTTACTTCGTGTATCATCGCCGGAATTGTCGTTGCTCTTCTGAGAAACGACCTCACCAACGTTGTGAGCGATTATGCGCTTAAGCATGTTCTCGTGCCGTTACTGGTGCTCTTCGCTGCTTCGGTTGTGCTTCTCATTCTTGCCTACTTTCGGTTCAGGAAACTAAATGCCGAGGTCGGGAACCGTGATGACGATAGTAACAACGTAGCTAAGGTTAGAGACGAGGAAACTGCCTAGAACGTCTCGACATGACGCATAATGTCATATGGACCTAAGAAGGCAAAACGATGGCGACTGCTTCGCTTCACATTTTCCCGTGACATCAGTAGTCCAACGACGGCTTGTGAGCTACGTAAACGAATATGACAGAGATATTAACCACAGATGTTAACAATTGTTTAGCACAGATGACTATTATAGACTACACATCTCCTAATCGTTTTGCCCCTCTCGCCCAGCGGTTCTCCAAAATGGGGCGCACTGCAAACACATATGTCTAATAGCCCAGGACGTTGCACATCCAAGCTATATCACTCGCGGATGTCGAGCTCGTGCGAGTTCGAGAAGACTCGCCTTCACGAATTGGAGGTCTTCGCATGCTATAAATGCCTGGAGCCGTCAGAATTATATCTGAGGTAGAAAAACAGTAGCGGCCGCAGCTGCAAAGCTCCCCTCAAAGCCTGCCGTACTTCTTCATTCCACTCCTCTAGACAAAGGAAAGGCGTTAAGTCGTTTTGACAATTGAGTACGACATTCTTTGCCTTAAGATAGCGCACCCCACGTTCCTTTGCCACCCTTTATGTGATCGAGGCAGTTCAACTGCATTCCTTGATCCGGCTTTTAGGAGTTCGCCGAGAAACTGATTTCAAAATCATCATCCGAATCTGAAATGACTACTACTTCGGTCGCAGGCTTCACGGGGGGTCTACGAGACTGCTCTGGACGAGCTTTGGTAAAAGTTCTGGGCTGGTTATTAACGGCCCTACTCCTAGTAGCTCTGTCGAGGGGTTCTCTCCTCCGTCCAAGGGGCTTTTGATTTGGAGAAAACGAGCTCTTTAAGATGCCATTGTGGGCCTTCAAACCAGGGGGCACGTTCCTTTCTGATCTATGTGCCGACGTTTCGGTACGATTTGCGGTAGGTATCCCTTTGGAGAATGTCGTCTGGCGGTAAGCGTTTGGAACACAGTTGCGAGGTAGACCACTACGTCCAGGAGTGACCTTTCCCTGTGGTACGATCCGAGTAGAAGGCTGTATTGGTGAAGAAAAAGCTTTGACCGGCTTGGAACAAGGGTCCTTGACCTTTGGCATTACAACGGAAGCAGGCGGATGAACGAACTCTCCTTTTTGCAGAGGAACGGTTCTTCTCAGCAAAGTGGGCATCTCCCTTCCTTTCCGAGAGGCGGACGACAAACCAGCGTTTTGCATGAGTGCAGTGGATTCGTTGCGTGACGTCTGATCATTGTTTTCTGAATCCGGGCAGGACATGTAATTCGTTAAGGGAGCTGGGACAAGCCTTCGCAACCCGATAGGAAGCCCAACACTGCCATGGACCACGGGATTCGCAACTTCTATTGGTAGAGGCGATGTTGCGGCTGATCGTTTCGATGTTTCTACTCCTGGTGGTCGTTCAGCTCTTCTAGGAGCAACCGGCGTCGGAGAGATTCCCATCGTAGCACACAAACGACGATATTCAAGAAGATACTGCGCCGTGTAATCTTGTGCTGCGGATTTCTTTGATCTTCCTTTACGACGTATCTGCGAAACTTGTGACATCCCAGCGTTGGCAACTCCATTTGCTCGAGGTTTTAGAGCAGTTCTTTCTGAGATGTTATCTGTTTGCTCAGTGCAAACAACGGAAAGATCACGGGTTCTGCTTCCTGAATTCAAAGCATGTGGTTGATACGAAGGAGACGGAACAGTACCAACGACTGTGGACCCTGTCTTCACCACCTTAGCTGCAGACTTCGCCGATCTGAAAGAAGTTGGTTGGAAGATGGGGCATGTGGACACACCCCGGTTTGGAGCTTGACTTGACATGGAAGTTGGATGCTTGGCAGGTGTGCCAGAAACTCCATTTTGAGGCGCATAAGGTCCTTTGCAACTGTCTAATGATAAAACAGAGCCAACATTCACACCCTTCGCAACAGCACCAACTTCAATACAACTTGTTGCTCTCGTATTTGGTGCTTGGGATGCTCCAGCTTTGGATCCAGCCTGTTCAATAACGCTTTGGTCACCAAGATTGCTTTGGTTCTTTGACCAAGCTTGGAACAGTCCTAATCCTTTAGTTGTTTCCTTCTCTTCCTCTTTCTCTTTCTCCTCCGATCCACTGCATGTGATTTCTCCGTCTGATTCGTCTTCGACGATTTCTATATCTGCATCATTTATCACAAGCTCCGGATCTCTTTCATCATCACCACTCTCCAAGTCAGAGAAATCGTTGTAGTTGATCACTTGTCTTCGAGCCCGAGCTGCTCTACCCTGTTTGCTGTAGCTCCCAATCAAGGCCTTGGACTTCACAGCATCTTCGTATTCTTGAATAGCAGCGAAGGGTCCGGATGAGCCCAATGCCTTTGCTGCTGCCCAGATATCAGCGTCCTTCTGAAGCCATTTCGGCACATCACTCGGACGGCACCCATCGACAGAATCTACCCATACAGGATCAGTAGAGACATCTGGCAGACTCGTCTCCCCAGCTCGCAAGAGAGCATTATCCCATTTCATGTACATTTGCTGGGCAACTCTTGTTTCACCGGGCGATGTAATGATGCCACCATCTCCTTGACTCGCTCCAGGGCTACTGCAGTCGATCTCGTTGTAATTGATTGAGTCCAGCTTTTGTAGGAGTTCCTCTAGATCCCTCTGCCTCATTCGCTGATCAAGGGCGGCCCCATGGGAAGTGTTAAACTTGCCAGCTCCAACCGCAACTTGTTGCGTTTTCATTTTGTGTCTTGCAGCTTCTACAATCAGGTCATCAATGCTGCGGTCAGTGACAAGCCTTAAGATATGCACAGTTTTCTTCTGACCGATTCTTTGAATTCTGGACACTGCTTGCAGGTCAGCAGAAGGGTTCCAATCTGAATCAAACAGAATTACGGTATCCGCTGTTTGAAGATTCAATCCAACCCCTCCAGCTCTAGTAGTCAACAAAAAAACTGGAATATCAGACCCTTCGCGATTAAATTCAGCGAGCCCAGAAGAGCGAGCGTCTGCTGTTGTCATACCATCTAATCTGCTGAACTTAATACCAAGAAGCTCCATGAGGTCCTCCAGAAAGTCAAGTACCTCACGGAATTGGGAAAAAATGAGCACTCTGTGATCACCAGCCAGAAGACGAGGTAATGCATGATATAGGAAAGCAAACTTTCCAGATGAAGCCACAATTCGGGTTGTGACTTGGCTGGCGTAGTTGTCATACAAGGCTGTGGAAACGATATACGGGTGATTACTTGCCCGTCGCATGGCCATGACGACATTATTTAGACCAGCATCCTTTGTTGTGACCCTCTGCTGAAAGTGTAACATCAAAGCCCTTTGCAAAGAACTCATTGGACATCGTATCACAACTTCGTCCGCAGATGTAAATGTTGGACATACATCAGCCCGCACGCGACGTCGAAAGAACGGACGTATTACAGTGTGCAAGCGATCAACAATAACAGACTTCTCTGCTGCAGTAAGACCTACCTTTGCGTTCTTCTTTTCTACTTTCGAGGAAAATGGAGCGGAAAACCATGTTTCGAAGGTCGCCTTGCTGCTGAATATTTGAGGGTTGAGAACATTCATCAGGCTCCACAACTCTCTCAAGTTGTTTGACAATGGTGTACCGGTCAGAAGGAGTCGGCGTTGGGCTTTCGTGTAACTTCGAATTCCAACGTTAATCTTCGAATTATCGTTCTTCAGACGATGAGCTTCATCGACTACCAAATACTCAAACTCGACGTTTCGGAAGGCACGTAGAAGACCCGAATAGCTAGGAAATCCTTCGCGGCGTTTCTTCGAGAAAAGATCGCGAGCTGCTAGCTCGTAGCTGGTTACCATAATATCAAACGCATCCTCTCTTAAAACATGTTCTAAGTTCTCAAATCTTTCATCAGCAGAACCAAGGTGGGTGACTACAGTAATCTGCCTTGGGTAAAACTTTCTGACTTCTTCCGCCCAATGCGCACAGACATTTCTGGGAGCAATGACAAGATGTGGGCCTCTTGATCCCGAAATGACGAGAGAGGCCAGGAAGGAGATAGCTTGAATTGTCTTCCCAAGACCCATTTCGTCCGCAAGTATGGCGTTGAGACCCTGCGCATCGAGCATGAGTAGCCACTTTATGCCCTCGTTCTGGTGAGCTTGCAATGTACAGTTGTCTCCCGTGGGAGGAACAAACGCCTCCTCCCCCTTGCCTACAACAGTTTTGTCAGACTGACCCTCCACGTTCACTTTCTTTTCATCCGAGTGTTTTCCAGATTGTGCTGCCATTGCCACATGGAGATCTTTAGCTATGGTTGCACTCTGCTGCACAAGGAAATCGAGGCGTTCTTGTTGTTCTCGCACAGTTAAGGCGTCCCCTTGCGCCTGAAAAATATTTCTAGGACGTGTGCGCTTACGTCTCCCGTTCGCCCTCCTTCTTGATCTCGGCCTTCTAACTTCAACCTTCTCATCGAATAAATCCTCGCTCTCATAATCTTCATCATCTTCATCCACCTCGCTTCCAAGTTCCTCCACTTCATCATCTTCATTAGAAGCCACTGACTCATCAACTTCTTCGAGCTCCATTTCCAACACCTCTTCTTCATTAGTTTCATCATCGGCATCAGACAATTGTTTTATGGTGTCATTTAAATTTTCGAACTTTTCGTCTCGCTTATCATCTCCATCGCTTTGGTTATCATCAGAAAAAACGCTCGAGGATGCTCTTCTCCTCGCGAGCCTTTGTTTGGTTCGACGAAGTTTAGGATGAGACTTATCATCATCGTGAGATTCTGACCGTCCTCCACGTGCGCTTCTGGAGAGCTTCTTCAATTTCGCGGCACCTGGTGAAATAGCCCCTTTTCGTGACTTCAAATTGTTTCGAAGAAGACCTAGCTTTATCTTTGGCAACGGCATGCTCTTAGAATTCGTC
Organism: Gracilaria caudata; assembly: GCA_030374735.1. Taxonomy (NCBI): domain Eukaryota; phylum Rhodophyta; class Florideophyceae; order Gracilariales; family Gracilariaceae; genus Gracilaria; species Gracilaria caudata. Next base: position 18,408 of record JASCIV010000125.1, read on the forward strand.
CTTTCCGGCCTCTGCTTCTTCGTTATTGACGCGATTTGTCGCCTTGTCTTCACGCCATTGGCATTCCGACGGGCTCTTGTGGCTGGTGAATCCAAGTTCGACTTGTCAGAATCACTGTCATCCGTAGAAATTGATACAGATGTCGTCTTCCTCGTCCTTCGCCTCTTTCGCATGTGATGGATTTCTTCATCGCTCTCCGTCTCATTTCCGGTGGCGTTCAATTCAGCAGTACTTCGTGTGATCCTTTTAGAACGACGAACATTCTCTTCGTCCTCATCATGGGAACCATAAAGCTTCCTAAGCCTCGCCCTTCCTTCCTTAGTACCCCACTCCATGACCATCTTTGTTACACTGGCCTCATCAGCAGCGTTGGAGAGGATGGCCTGGAGCTCGAGGTCATCTGCAGGTTCGTCAGGGAGTTGGTTGTCGGAATTTGAAGAAGCACGAGTACGACGACGCTTATTTGGAGGTGGAGTCTTGACTTCATGGACGTCGTCATCTGAAGCAGGGGCATTCCTTTGAAGACGTCTTCGAGATTTGTGTAGAACTGGAGTTGAAATAACGTCGTCGTCGTCGTCGTCGTCATCATCATCATCTGATACAAGGATAGCTTGCGTACGGCCTTTGTTATTGTTAGCGGCCCTTCGAAATCTACATTTCGAGCGACTGCGCGTGACCCGTTTGTCAACTGCTACCTCGGGCTTTGACAAAATCGGTGAAGAGGGTTGTTTTACAGCTGTGTTGAGCTTCCCTGCCTTACCCTTACTGCGTGTAACGCGATGAGAGACATCCAGCACGGACGCATCGGACAAGTCTGACTTCCTCTCATCCGCGGGTTCTACTACATCCCTGTCGGGAGAAGGTGACAGAGCAGGGCTCGGCGTGGGTGCTGCGGAGGGCACAAGCGTCTTTGCAACGGACTCAGACGGAGCGCCTCCATTTGATCTTGACTTGATAGGGGTTTCGGGAATGCATACGTCGTGCAAATCCTTTCTCGTCATTTTGGACGTGATTGGACTCTTGGGCTTGCTGTCTTCATCTGAGTTCACGATGGGGTCGCCAGCCGCCTCGGTTGCTCGTATGGGAATTTGCCGTGAGTTGCGAGCGTAGCTTCGCAGCGTGCGTCGAGGTGCGGGCACGGAGGGGCGGACTGCGGCAGTCATTTTTCCAAAATAGGTCCAGGAAAGGTGAATCGCTTGTAGTCGCGAGCCTTGAAAATTGTGTGGGCCGAGAGAACGGTTCACGAGGAGATGCACAAACAACACCAGTCCTGATAGAGAATGCGAACAGTAGTCTGACGTTACGGCCGTCCAAACCGACTGAAAACGGTATCCTTGCCGCGGTGAAGCATCCAGCGGTGTCGGGCGAGCGCGAGACAAGCTCTTTGTACCAGCGGAATGGCAGCATCTATGTCCGCAATGCTTCAAAGTTTATGTTGGCGCGAACCGCGTGGCCCCATTTTCTGAACGGTCCAGGAATACCTGGCCCCGCATGTGTATGCTTACAGCAGATCAACAGTGCAACCAGGAGGCAAGCAACATTTAGATGAGATCTTTGTGGAAAGCTGGACCGATACTTACAGAAAGACAACTCATGTCTAGTATGTGCTCCATCTTTGGTCCCAACTGGCAAGCGGAGGGTTGGGACCGACCCGACTTTCAAAAGGCGCGTTTCGGTAGTACTCTGGGGTATGTCTTTCCCGCCAATACTTTCTTTCCCACCAAACGACGATGTTTTGTAGTGACGTCTACAGTTTGTTCATGAGCGGATTGTCAGCGTATTGAAACAAAAGGACATTACTTCGCTGCAAACAATGAGGTAAGCGGTCGTTGGATTACTAGAATTTTTTTGTTTCATTCGCACGTTTCGTTCCAGGACGGAATGCAATATGACGTGAGTGGCTTGGTTGAGTGTAGTTTCATTTTCATGCTTCGCCCGTAATGCAGCTCACATTTTCGAGCTTCAAAAAAGAAGCAACTAGCGTGGCTATTTAGAACCGCATGAAACATTAATGTGAAACAGTTGATAACAGAGAGTGTAGCTGGTCGAGTCCACGTTTCCATGCGGTAATCAAACGCGAGGGAAGTCTCCTAGTTAACTTGCTTGTAAATCTACTTCTTACGACGATGTCGCACGATATTTCACATTTCAATGTCATGGTGAGACTGCGAACTGCATTCTTCAAAGCCGAACATATCGCTGCCATATGACAAATGGCCATGGCAATTCAGCTTCTTGCGTGTTCAGTCCAGAGCAAACCCAAGCGTCACCGTCAGTCAGTCATTTCTCTCAAACATAAATGATCGACGAATCGTTTTGGGGCGAAGAATGTTTTCGTCAGTGGCCTTCAGTGTTCAAGTTGTCATCTACCTCAAGCCTTCACGAGTTCTCTGGCATAGTAGTTCATGCGTGTACTGAAGTATATAGAAATGGGTCACGAAGGGCAAAAATCGACAAGAACCGCATGAGTGGCACGACACAGAAGTCACAAGGGCAAGACTGTATGAACATGAACATGCAAGCTGTTCAATTTTATGTAAGTTAGAATAATAGCAGAATGCGAAGGTTCAAAATTGGTTCTCATCAATCTTCCTCGAAAACATAGTCATCCAAATCGAGCCCATCTTCCAGGTAATGAGCAACTCGCTCGCGCACCATACCCACCGTTCTCGGGCCCACAAACTCCTCGAGCACACCGACGCCATTCTGAGGCCCGTCCTTCTTGAATGTATAGAACTGAAAAGCGGGTACGGCGTCAATGCCTAGCCTCTTGCCAAGCAACTGATTCTGTCGTTCTGAGACATCCATTTCACAAAAACGGACCTTTGAGCCAAAATCGTTGGCGAGACGGGCGAAGGCATGACTAGCGTATTTGCAAGCGCGGCAGCCGCGCGTAATGAAAGAAAACACAACCAGAGGGTTCGATCCCGGCAGCGGTAAAGCTGCTACGAAGTCGTTAGGATTTCTAACGCGGTGAACAGTCATTGATGGAGGCGGACGACGTGGAGACGTGTATCGCCATGGCGCCGGACGTCGGCGCACGAAGTTGGGAGTTGTAGAAACGAATGCGGTTTCCATTTGTAAGAATATTAGTCGAGATATTGAGACGCTCATTGCCCGGTTCTGGCTCCACCCCGAGGCTTACTATGGCAGGGGAAGGCACCGGATGTCGAATATACCGACACAGGCGATCGTTCGGAAGAAGGAAAGCCTAATTTTCGGGCATGTGCGCTCTGCATGGGCCAAATCGGGAGTGCGGGCAACAGACGAATCTAGAGACAGAGGCTCTAGCCATACTGTATTCACATACAGCATCAAATCCTCGATGCACCAACACCGCCGCGTTAGGGTTGGTCGTGAGCTGCAGAGACGCACGCTATTGGCCACACCACGCTGTTTCTGTTCTTTGGCATAAATGCGCCAGCCACGTGTGCAGTTGGCGCGAGCACAATGCCCTCCTCCCACAGACAGCCGTATAACGGACTTCTGCTGTGGTCACCACAGTGTGGTGCCCATGATGCGCTGAAGGGGATAGAAGAAAACGAGATGATCAACAATGCACTGCGTGATCGCATTGCCAATCAATGGCAATGCAATGGCCATGACAGATGATGCGCTCGTCCCGGAGACAGCTGGACGTTGAGGCGGGGTCTAAACTCTAGACCCCGTCGAGTTCTTTCCGTGATCTTCCGTGTGGTCACACTCATATACGCCCACGACAGCCTCCTATGATAGCCTACACCGGACATGTAGCGCAGCTGGCATTTTACCTGCTCTGACATTCCCAGATCGCTTTTCTTGTGTCTGTTCAGATTAGAATCTTCCCACACGTGGCCAAGCTGCGTGACGTGGACTGGCATGGTACGCATGATCCGTTCTTGACCATGACAAAGACATAAGCTCGCTTCTACAGGTGCCCTGAATGCATGACGAGGGGGTACTGTTGAAGATCAAGATGAGTTACACATCACTCGAATCTGTGTTTACCCCTAACATATATGAGGAACAGCAATTTAAAGCAGTTGGATAACTGCACAAATAGGTGAGGAAACCTGGGCATCTCCAACCCATCGTAGATGACCCATGCAGACAAAGCTTCACAAGCTGTTGTACAATCCATCTTATCATCAATACCAAAGCACACATGGGGTTCACGCTCGCCCCGACGAAAAGCCCGACAAAACAACATCACCTTGGAGACTGAGGCGGATTACGACCACGCGCTCTAGAACTGCGATTCGCCACAGGCGTTGTAGGAAACACCCTAACACTATCAGGAAGCGGCGAGGCACAGGTCCGAATAGCCGGCGGTAAAGAGTGTTGCGGGGGCGACACAGGCGAGCTCCGAGCCACGGGTCGCGGCGAAGCCGGCGTACGCACACGCACAAATGATGACGGCGACATAGGTGTGCTTGGCGCAGGGGGAGTCGCCATGACTGCTGTTGATGTTGCCTGCTGAGCAGGAGGGGAGCGCTGCGGTGTCTGGTACGCGCTGCGGGCGTCGGGTGCAGCGTGAGCGTCACCCGACGGTGGTCGGCTTGTCGACGGGCTGGACATGCCGCTCGGTGGTTGCATAGTTGAAGAGGCGACGAGATGTGGCGAGTACGAGGCGTGGCCTTCACACGGTAGTGCCACTAGCAAAATGGGGTGTTGCTGAGCGGCGTTGTCAGCGGCGAAGAAGCAGAGATGCGTCGGGTGCAGTGGTTTCTGTAATTGGGCATTATCACTTGTTTTTCTGATGTCATCCCACCTTCTGCAATACAATTGGTCAATCCACACGTGTCATGTGTTAATTGGCATTGAGAATCGAACTGAGCCTAGCGTTAATCCCATGCCCTCCGGCGTGCCGCACAGCCGTGACTACGAAGGTAAAAATTGTGCCCAGACATATCCGAAATGCCCACTATCACCAATCGGAACTGAAAAAAACCTGCCGCTCTGTACTTCATCATGGATTATGATCCGGCATGGCTCTCGTCCACACGGAGAGCCTTATCTCAACTTCATGGATTCGTCGAAGCGCTTGTTGAACCGACTTACAAAGTTTGTCCATTACCGGATGCTGCTTCCTCACCATGCATACGCTGCGCCGTTTTCCTCATTCACGCCTGCAAACACTCAGCAGCAAACGGTACTCTTGGTTCTTGCTCATTTGTTTCATGAGCACTGCCCATATCATTTGTTCACTGATTCAATTCTTGAGACATGCACACTCTGCTTGTGCGTAATCTCTGGCTGTAGGGCTTTGTCAAGTCTTGAACCACCCTTCCCCCGCATTTACCCCTTACTCCACCTTCTTCAACACCGAAATCAACTCCTTCCAACTCCCTACTAGAAACGTGACCCAAATGAATAGCATATACATGCAACTGACACACATGTTCACCACTCACTAGCACCTTTCCCGTCATCTGGAAACGATTTACGAGTACATTCTTCATGCGTCGCTTCTTTTTCTTTCTAGTTGTTCTGCTAGGTGTCACAATGCTCGACGCTCATCCACTACCCCGATTCAACATCACTCTTTCATCACGTCAAACTTCGTCTTGCTCGATATTCGCCCGAGATTCACAACGTGTGCTCCTGCAGACCAATGGCAATGCAGACGAGTTTGTCGATTTCATAGTGTGTCCCTCAAAACCCCGCACTCCATATGTATATGTGACCACGTCATCTTCCCCAGACGTTTTGCCTATTAATGCGGAGCACGTATCACTGAATGTCATTCAATCTGACGGTAGTGCCTGTCAAAACGTTTCAGTTTTGCTTGTGTTTGATAACCTTGTCGGCACTAGCACATTTACTCTCATTGCTACTGATCCGGTAACCTCTGCATCTGCATGCGAAGCTTCTATACGCTTCACTATAGCAGGGATTTCTTTCTTTGAGACCTCCCCTGCTTCAATAGCAATCGAGTCGGAGGTTGCAGCTCTGGAAGAAACAAAAACCATATATTCAGGCGATGACAACCCGATTCTTTCCGATTATCGAAGTGTTTTGGAAAAACGATTGCGTTCGCTTCAAGTCTACGTGCAGTATCCGGACGGTAGTAGCTCCTCATCGATTCCAGTGCAAGACCTTGTCTCGTCCTTGGAAACACTTCAAGTCATTTCAGAGAATGATGCAACTTCACCTGTTCAGTTCGATCCAAGTTGTTCCAGCATCTCCCGTGTCCCGGCATTGGAGCTCTCTGCTAATTGCGGCGCTGCGTTTACGATCGAGAACGACAACAAGCCCCTTATGTATGATTTACGGTACGTTCCATACAAAGATGGTACTACTAGGGTGAGTTTTCTTTGGCCTTCTTTCACTGAGAGAGTCGAAGCACTTTCTGAGGATCTATATGAGACTTCTCTATCCATATCGGTCCTTGGTGATCCACCACCCATAATAGAGAGCTTTGAACCTCGCCGTTCTTTTTGGAGGTCAGGTGGTGAACCGATGACCGTTACATTTGATAATGTCAATACGTCCATGGAACGTCGTCTTCAGGTGGGAAAGTTCACTTTTAAAGAAGTCCCGGGTTCGTTTCGACTCCTCGAGAATGGACTGTACGCTGCAGAATACATATCTGCCCCTGGCTTTGGAGTTGACCTTGATTTGAAGCTCGAAGTGGATCTCGAAGATGGGACTGCCCTTCAATCGGTAGTGGTAAATGAAGGAACACAGTTCTCGTACAAGACGACCCGGCTTTCGATAGATGGGGTGGACCCCCCATTCTCTTTCCCCGGAAACGCCGTAACAATAACTGGGTATTTTGACGGCTTTGATCCCGCGAACCTAGACCACAAGCTTCTAATCGGAACAAAGCCGTTGTCAAGTCTCGGAATTGTCCCAGAGCTCAGTGACGATCGCCAATCCATTACTTTCCAATTACCAGAACGTGATGAGATTGGCACAGCGTACGAGTTCCCGATTTCTTTTGTTATCAACACTGAGAACTCGACATCTGTTAACTTTTCGTTCGAGTCCGACACACCATTAATGGTTTTCATCCGCGTTCTTGGAGCCAGTTACGACACCGAGAGTGATCAATACGAACTAGGCTCGTGTGATCCATCGGAATACATAGCAGAGCTACCGAATGGGATTTCGGATCCGGAAGATTTTCAGTGGAGCATGACCGCAATTGACGATCCCCAAGAACAAAATTTCTTGGAGGATAAGGACGGCATCACGAGTTCAACGAGCAAGGAACTGCGGATACCGCCAACAGCTTTCGGGGGAAGTACTGGAGCCTTCATCATATCCGTTGAATGTGAAGTTAACAATGAAACACTTATGGACTCTGTAGTCGTATTGAAAACTCAAGCTCCGGTCATTGGGATAACGCTGATATCACCAAGTGTCCGCGGCGTTGCTTTTCCAAACGTCGCTGCTCGAGTGAATGCCCAAATTGTAACCCCACCAAGCAGCTGCTACAATCGGCTTTCTCCTGTCGTGTATGAATGGATTTATCGAGGGAAGACTTATATAAGAGATAACATTCCTTCATCCGGAACCCAAGAAATCACAGAGCCTGTTGTTGGTCTTTTGGGGCGGGAGTTTGTTCTTCCTCAATCCTTCTTAACTTACGGGAATCATTCTGTTTCGCTAATGGCGTATATTCGTGACGACTCGGGTATCAATGGAAGCTCCGTCACTACTTTTGAGGTTAAGCCTATTGGCCTAGCCCCTGTTATCGGTAACGGTGCTTCTTTCTTTGTTCACGACGGGAACATAAACTTGCGCATAACATCTGAAAACACTATTTGTCCAGACTGTGCAGTATTAGGACGGCAGATAATATCCAGGTATCGCTGGACATGTAGAATCTCAACGGAGCTGAAAGATTTGGACGACGGAAGCCTTTGCACCATGAGATTTCTCCCGAACCCCGAAGCGGAATCATTCTCAGTGTCTAGTCAGGCGCTTTTCCGCCAAGGAGTTTTGAACGCTCTAGACCCACGATCAGATGGATCGAAGAGCTTCTTTCTGCGGTATACATTACAGGTTGGTACGAACTCGTTTCTTTCCGATGAAACCACTCAAACCATTGAAGTGAACACGGAAGAGCATGGTGTAGCAATACTTACAGGAATTGATATCTTTGACAACCGTGGGAAGTCACTTAACATGCGGACTTTACCTTTCTACGAGGATATTTTGATCGTTCCAAGATCTATTGATAATGTGTCCTGGACCTTTGAAATGATTTCCTCAAGCACCCGCTCGGACGTCGTTTCGGATCCGAAGAAGCTTATCTTACTCGACCGATATTATAATCCAACTCTAAATCACTCCCAAAGATATCCTTTGGGCATCAAAGCGTACGCTCTTCTTCCGTACGAACGCTACACTATTCTGCTTAATCTTTCTAGCTCTGATCCTTTGGTGAGAACCAGCCAAGTTACAGTTGCAGTGAGAACGAAAGATAGGCCAAAACTGGTGCTTCCAGATTTGCTATTGGAGACCGCTCACACTGAGGAAGTCTTCTCTGTTTCGGCTGGGGTCAACCTGGATGCGAGCTACCCATTCCTTTTCTACTTTTTCGCTGTCGATGATCGTGGGCGCGAGCAATGCCTTGACGGATGTAGTGGAAGTAGCACTATACAGTTTCGTATTCCACTGGCTGGCAAATTCAAAGTTCTTGTTCGATTGCGAGATGTACATGGTTCGGCGTTGTTGGACGAGGCTTATTTTCCTGGGACATTAACTGTATTAGATAATTCTACGTCTGTCTCCCCAACATCGGACTTGACCACGATAACCCAATTTGCAACTGAGCTAGAACGCACTGGGGATCACGGAACAATATTGCTCCTGACTTCCATGATTTTATCTGTGCAGGATTCTTGGGTCTCAGAATCTCTTGCTGACACCGAGAAAACCGAGTTCAGCAACTTGATTGGTATCTTGGAAGAAATAGTCAGCAACTCAATACCATCCACATCGCGTTCAAAAAGCTTTGTCGTGGCTGCTGTCAGATTAGCTTCCGTGCCGTCGGAATACATTTCACTCACAGGGTTGAACTCGCTTTTATCAGCTGTTAATTTGGCTATAAAACGGGTCCCAGCAGAGGAATTCTTCGACCATGAGCTTGAATTGAAAGCCTTCTATAATCTTTCTATAGCACATGCTCTTCGCTTGTATAAAAGCGTTGGAAGAGAGGGGGCGTTACAATCTGGAAATAATGAAAAAGATAACGTGAGGTCTGTGGTTTCGAGGGTCTTCCGCCTGCTGAGGGAACAGTTGACAACAGTCCTTTCTCGAGATGCTCATTGCGGTTCCACTAAGCGATTCAACACTATCTTGTTCCAAAATGATGCTACTGCTGCTATCGTTGGGAATGAAATGGCCCTTGTAGAAGTCTTGCGGCAAGTGACAGGGTCGTATAACTTCCTTGGCACTTACGAAGCTCCTTGGAAACCAAGACATGTAATATTTTCCATGGCAGTGACGTGCTTCACGAATCAGGTTAAAGAGGTGCGCGGGGAGACAGCAAGTTTCAAGTGGTGCGAAGAAGCCTTCCCGCTTGGGAATGGAGAACAAGCAGCAGATTATCGGTTCACTACTAAGCTTTTGTTCTCCTTATTGGAGACTATGGATTACCAGTTCTTCACGGGTGCCATTGGATACGAATCTGATTCTGTGTTCATTTTGAATTCAAGCATTGCCCGCATGGGTTCAAGTGGAGTTGTTGACGTCACTCTCCCTAGGATTCCAACATGTTTCCAGTTAAACATGTCCGTTTTCAAATTAGGCCTCACGCCATACCGTGGATGTCTCTCGGCAGAAGGGTATTCGATTACCAGACCCGTTGACCACCTTGCGAACCAACAAACTTCCCTTTTTGTGAGAAACTTCTCCGAAGTAGAAACAAACTTACCAAAGGACCGAAGTTCGACGATTGCGTTAGCAAGTGAAACAATGGGAACCTTTGGTGCTACTGGTGTGAATTGTCCTGCCAACGCAAAGAGACCCCAAGTACAAACCCCGGAATTCAACATTGAATTTGGTTATCTGGCGTTTGGAGGAGCCATGGTTGGGGTTGTAGGTGTAGCTGTGTCATGGGTGACATCTAGTTCTTCCTATGCTGCGCTCGTCGGAACTGCTGCCGCAGCCTGATGTTCTAAATTGGTACCTGAGCATCTACGTAGTTACACTTTAGCTCTGCGATGTAAATACAAGACGGAGGCAAGTCGAAGTTCAAGTGCAACACAACTAATGCAAGAAGAGAACAGGACCAGACGCTCAGTCGGCAGCCATTAACATTTCTCTAATCCAGATCACCATAATGAACTGGTTCTAGGAAAAATCGTCACACTAAACTCGATCGTGTACTTACTAAGAACGTTGTGGGAACGACTACGGAGTCGCAAAAGCTCATCTTGCTGATCGCTTGCATCATGCCTGAGGGATTTTCCTGTTTGAGAGACTCCTTATCGTTTATGTCTATGGTGTCTTGCGCATGTAACTCCTGCTTTTGCTTGCCATTACGGTATGGTACGACGGTACCGTCCTCGACTGCTCTGGGATCCAACTTGCTAGTGGCTTTTCTATCTTAGCAAAAATGCGCCGTGTCCCTTCAACTTCTAATTATCATTCTACTTTGTGTACTAGAGAGTATTGTGCCAATTATCACATTCTTGTCATTTATCACGAATTCCGCTGAAACTGGACACAAGCCACTTTAGTTGATGTTCCTCAGCGATATATAGTTTTTCATCGTTCTCATGATCAGAAGATGGGGATTTTTACCCAAGCTTGTTACTATCGAATGTACTGGGCTTGAACCCTTGCAAGAATCAGTATCCCCTCTGTTGTGTTGTAACGCATCGTGAAGTGTGGATTCTCATATCACCAACTGATATGGCTACGGCAGAGACCGCCACGGATGAGAATATTGAGATTGTATTCTGCAGAAAGATGTCCAGCCGCAAACGCCATGGCTCTCGATATCCTTCGGAGAAAGGTGCTAATATATCCGTGTCCACCCGAGAGGCGGACAGAGCTTCATATAGCTCTCTATTGTCACACAAAGATAGTTCTGCTCTGGACAGAATTCGAAGCGCAGCTATTCAAAGGGAAACAACGAATGAGTTTCAGGAAGACTTCGAGAAACCCAAACAACTCCTCAAAATGACAAATCTTAGTTCAACAACAACCAAAACTGAAAACGGTGTCACCGCCGAACAGGAAAAAGTTGAAGAGGTCCAGGTATCAAAGGAACCGAGCACGCCCCAATCCGAAATACCCGCTCAAGCACCGCTGACGAGTATTATCTCCAATGCAGATGGTGATACCATTGTGTCTGAAATCTCTGGACTTGGTCCAGAAGACCTTGATGTCTTTCGCAAACAAGGAGGAGTGGATCAATGTAACACGATTATAACTCAAACTGTTGAAAGCATGGAATCTAATCCTGAGGATACTCGTACTCTTCGCAATGGACTCTCGTCTCTTACAAATCTTTGTACGGATGAAAGAAGTAGGACCTTCATAGGAAACAATCGAGGAATCAAAATCGTGATTGAAACTTTGGCAGGCCATGGTGAAGACCTTGCCATTCAAGAACTTGGAATGCGTTTTCTTGCCAGAGTTTCTATGTCTCACGTCGAGAACAAGTTGCAAGTGGGTCACAGAAGCGGTATCAATGCAATTTTACTCAACTTCTCGAGACAAGAAAGGGTTACGTCAGCTCTCTTCGAAAGCTGCTGTGAAGCGCTGCACAGCGTATGTTACAAGTGTGAATTCAATCAGATGCTTGCTGGTTCACTTCAGGCTCCTGTACTACTCGTAAACGGCTTGGAGAAATGGAGAAACGATGTCGTCGCATTGGAGCAGTGTTTACTGGCATTAAATACTCTAGCAAAGAACAACTCGCAAAACACAATAATGATATGTGAGAGTGGTTTGGGGAGGACAGTAGTATCCATTATGGAACAATATGCTGCATACCTAAACATTCAGACGGCTTGTCTGCAGCTCTGTTGCGAGTTACTTGGACGAAACCCTCTCGCCCGCGAGCAACTGGGAAAAGCCGGAATCGTGGAGTGCATTGAGGGCGGGTTGCTAAAACACGCAGTGGCGAAGAAGTATATAATACTATCATGTAACTCTCTACGGTATTTGGCGTTCACGGCCACAAATCGACAGAGAATTGCGGAGTGTGCGATTATTCCTCTCTTGACAGCAAGTTTAGAAAGGTGGAACAAGTGCATCGATGTTGTAGTGAGCATTTTGCCAGCGTTTGCAAATGCGACGTACGACAACAGACGAAACAAATATGCAGCTGCCAGGAACGGGGGCATTGCAACTATGATTTCCCTTCTTGACATTCATTATTCGTCAGCATCCATATGTGAGTACACTTGCAGGGTGTTGAGGAATATTTCAGATGGCAATGTGCAAACGAAGCGGCTCTGTGTACGGCAGGACGGAATATCTGGCGTGATATCAACTATGAAAAACCATCTGTACGTGGAAGGAGTTCACGAACACGGTTGCGCCATGCTTATCAACCTTCTTGAAAGCTACAGTCATGTGATCAAGTCCAGCGACATAGAGGAGCATTTAAGCCAAGTGCTCAAAACTCATAAGGGATGTGCTGGAGTTGAACGACAGGTTATGTTCCTGCAGGCGACCTTAAAGCGCATGCCGAAGACTGAGCCCGAGAAGCAGAACAGTACACGAGATGTATGGTTTAGATGGCTGAACCGAAGCGAAGAGGATGAGTGTAATGGAAAACTGACTCGCGCAGCTAGTACGTGGTGGTTCTCATCATCTCGTGACAACAGTCTTGTGTATCGAGAATCTGCGTCAAGTAGAGGAAGCACAGCATTGCGGGTTGGAGACACTACATTGGATGCGGAGGATATTCTCAAGGGAGAGGAAATTCAGAAGGAGGTGGAGCGGCTATCCAATGCAGATAGTGCAGTGGAGTATTAACGTGGTTTCGGGTCCGCCCAGGGCTCAAAAAGGGATGGGTCTGGCTCCCATGGGTAGGAACCCCTTGGAGGACGTGGCCCAAGATCCATAAACCTTGTGTCGGGATCATCACCCCAAGGGTGTCCCCAGTCTCCCCCAAGTTGCACAGCGCGGTCGTAGCCGCGTCCAGTTGAGTTACGCGCGTGTCCAGCTGAGTTGCGCGCGCGTCTGAGAGAGAGAGCGATGCGTCCGTTAGACAAGTTTATAGAAAGTACACGCACTCGCACTTTTTGCCCGACGGCTAAATGCTGCGATACGTTGTTGACGTAGTCGTCCGAAATCTCTGAGATATGAATGAGTCCGGCTTGATTTCCTTGCAGTTGTACGAAGGCGCCGAAAGAAGCGATTTTACTAACGACTCCTGTTACAACTTGATCCTTGCGGATGGTGTGCCGAGAGTTATCTGCACGAAGATTCGCCGGTTGATCTGAGGGGGCTGCGCGGTTCTTGCCCGACATGTTCGGCGTGCAAGTTTGCTGGGAAGCAATAGGGCCGAGACTGCGAAGAACGTGTATTGACGCGGATGATATGAAGGTTAAGCGAGCTTGTGGTTTACTGCGCATTGTGTTCTACAGGCGCCTCCGCCAATGCAGAATGCAAGCGATTGCCAAACTCTCTGAATGAGGCCAGTCGAAGCAACATCCGAAGATACGAAGGTACAATTTCTGGTTCGAATCCGAATTTGTATCGTCGGTTGTTTGTTTCGAAGCTCAAAAAAGTGAACTTTAAAGTTCCCAATAATATTACTGTTCGAGACAAATAACTTCGAGTTGCGCAACATTCATCAAACCTTGAACTCCAAGGATCTGTATTATGATGTTCGTCACGATGAGCGTATGATACAGTCGAGCCACGGTTCGTTGCCAGCCACGAAAAATTCTAACCCTCGCAATGTCAAGCTATTTGCTGGTTGACATAGAGGGACTCCCTTCGCCGGAGACTTCGGTGCAACGGAAGTCAATCCTGCTACCCTTGTGCTGAACTGTAGACGAAAGAGGCAAGGGTAGACCCAAGCGCAAGAAAGCTTCGCACGATATCATCTCTCGTTCGTCACCGTCATTTGCAATATGTCGCATATGCCTTACCCGCTTTGGGAGCACGAATGTCACCACTTCGTATTGCACAAAGCACACAGCTTCACTGTTGGCTGTGGTACCATACCTCCGCACTCAGCGTGTCCTATACATTACCACGCAAAACCGACTTGCATTGTTAGCACAAAGAATACCTCTCCGACTACTATAGTTGAATTGCAACCTCCTAACTTCGACAAGTCCAATCCGAAACGCACCGTTTGCGTTATCAATCAGGGAGACTGCTTCACCCAAGCATTTCCCAATACCATAATACATTCGTACATATCAACCGAGATTCCGGGAGCGTTTATAGTTATCGAGACAAACGTTCGCGTCCTGGTTCGAGACTCACCGTACTCAAGAGTTCACGGCAATGGCGTTGAAGTCGTTCGAAAACAAAGTCACTGCTTCTGGACTTCACAGCTATTGCGCATCGAGCCTGGTGCAACTGCAACTGTTACTCACTCGTATGAAACATTGCAGAATGGTGACCGTCGATTGGGAACTGTCCTATCGCGTTTAGGAGATCCTTTGGACAATCTGATTTTTGACGCACCAAACAGAAACGTACACCAATTTTCACATTCGCTTTCAGGCCACCGCTTTGAAGTTGCGATGGTGGAGGAGGTCAAAAACACACCTGGGCTTTTCCGCATTCACAACCAAGGTGCTGACTCGTGGCAAGGAATGCTTGTAGAAATTTTTGGAGAAGAGGACATATAAGGATGCATATTCACTTTGGTGGGTCTCGTGGTTTTACAAAATACAGCGCTTTTGTCAATGACTTACAATAGCCAACAAAAATGAACAAGACCCGAAGCAACTCGTGTAAGAGAGTGTTCCATCCGCTGGTGTATGAACCTCATTGCTTAGCATCTTCAATCATCTTGATGTAGCCATCAAATGCAAGTTCGGTCTTACTGGATTGATAACGAGTTACAGTAGCGGAGCCCAAAACCGATTCGTCCACAAGTCCTCTAAAACCAGCTTTTTCTGCAAGGCTTCTCACACAAAATTCTTTTGTCCACCCATGTTCTGCACAAACTTCGGGTAGATATGTCGCTGAGTAACCTCCGGGCAAGTATAATACGATACCATGCACACCCGCTGTCCAGTCATATACATGTTGAGCAGGCTCAAACTGTGACAACACGCTCACACCGACTTTCAGCTTTGTTAACTCAGATGAAGAAATCGGATCGAAGCGCGAATCATGAAACGCTGCTTGGGCCGCATAACGAGGAACAGCAGTGTGCAATGGGGCTGGCGTAAGCGTTCCGATGCAGCCGCGTAGAGAGTAGTGAGAATCTCTCCCACGCGGAACGCTCCACGTTACAAATACTCCACCCTCGCGGCTGGGTAAATCAAAATCCGGAGGAGATGGGAGATCAGGACGTAGCTGAGTGGCAATTGTTTCGAAGGCCCTTGCGCACATCTGAACAGTGGCTTCAGTGCGCGATGGCGCTTCGTCAACCATAGACGGAGCCATATTAGCTTGTTGCCCCAGGGGACGATTTGGCCGTTCGCGTTTTCGTCAAGACTGCAACACGCCAGCCCTGAGAAGCGGGCTTGGAGCACTTGTTGCAATCAGGAACGTGCTGGAAGCTCAGCAGGAAGCTTTAGCCATGACTAAAAAGCAGTTTAGTGCGTCGTTGTTCGACAAGGCTTGTTTGGAGCATCCAATGAACATGCCTGCGTTGGATCTGTCTGCTCCTATAGATCGAAGCATATTTTCCCAAAGCCTTAAATTTCGAGGCGAACAGCAACTGTCCGAGACCCGAAAGGTTACAAAATAACCCTTCACCCTTCCCATCTACGCTGCGCAAGTCGTTGATACCCCTGCTCTGGGGGCAATTCATGGACTTAGATCACTCATGAACAGAGTTCTTTTCGAAGGGGAACCTACGCATTCCCTGGCAATTACACATACCAGGACTCAACAAGTAATATCGGTGTGCATAACGCATGCCGAGCTAAAACCGTTCTTCATTCGCTCTACAAAACTCGTTCTCGATGTTTTTCCTTCGACAGTTCGTCCGCGTCTGAGTGGCGTCGGCACACTGGTACAATTCTTGCTAAACGAAAGTGGTTGTCTCCAAAACGAAGCACTCTTACGAGGTTGCGGAGCAATTGTTCTTCTGCCACGAAAGTAGTGATTTTATTTTATCCATGTCGGCTGCAGAAATCGTGTTTGATACGAGAATCATTGGCCAACCCACTGATCGTTACATTTCCCAAGGAGTCTTACTCGCAACCCATGATGGGATAGAACCTGAAGCTGTGTCCTGCGGCCATATCCCTTCGTAACATTACTGTAGATTTAATAGGGAAACAATGCTATCCATGCATGATACGGAACGTGATTGTTACCTCTGGTCTTTTTTCTCAACACTATCTCTCGTTTACCAATACGTACGCTAATTTGCTCGTACGCAGGGGTTTGCAAAAGACCCCGACACCTACAACACCTCCATACCGCAGCCTTGCTGACCAACTACAGAATAATAGTTATGCCACACACGCTGGGCAACAAGAGAGTACAAGACCTTTCAGGTGTTTTCAAGATCTGGTCTTTGCGGCGCTGCGCACAATTCCAACATGCATAATTGCAAAGATATTTCTTTCATCTCCACGATGTATCACTGTCGTTAATCATAGCAGTTAGATGGCACAGGTAGCATGCAGGTTGTTAGGCACAACTCCAAATCAGAAGGGGAGCCAATTCAAGAATTCATTGTTCCTCATAGAATTGTGGGTGTTTACCTTCGCGATTTTCTTGTCCAGAGCCATTCGTTTGCAACAGAAAAGAAAAGCTTAGATATATGTTGGTACCAAGTTGTCATGTGCTGTCCTTTTGATGAAACCTAGTTCTAGCACAGCGTTCGCACCCTAGCCGATATCTTACTCGTTTTTCAATTCAGGCTTAAAGGACCTCACACTTCACCAATACTGAAGACCTTGCTTCATTTCACAAAGCCAAACGCGGACTGCACTGCTGTACGGGAGCGATGGCTTTCCATTCGTGTTCAGTCTTACCCCACGGACCTCTTTGAGGTTCTGTGATTATCAGGAAAGACTTTAGAGCTCTTGTTCTGGTTGAAACACATCAAGCTGTTCGTTACCAAAATTTCTGCAGTTGTAGACGAAGCAATCGGTATCACTCTCATCCTCGATGCCTAATTCAAGAGATATAGAGAACCCAAGTCTCCTCTCCCATGAGAGTACTGCCACCCCATCAAGTACAGACGACAAGGGCATAAGACGCAAGAAGAAAACACATATTCTATCAAAGGTGCGTTTCCGTGAGCTCGAAATTTGCAGCGACGATGAAAACGAAGTTCAACATACCCGGAATGGAACTGGTGGTTCAAGTTCGAGTTTCAGGGGGGGAATTGTTCGGTCTCCGCGAGGTACGCATACCGGAAATTCCCTCGGAAGCCAACATGCAACTAGTCCTTCTAAACTACGAGAATCCAGAAAGAAGCATCTTGGACCAGAAGATCGCGTTCGCTCGGAAGTTCTACCAAAGCGACACAGCAAATATTCCCCGGGGAGAAGATGTTCCCGCCGACTATCTCTCGGACTCCTTCCGCCTACTCTTCAATCGGCACGAAATATGAGCTCCTCGACTAGAAACAATCGAGAAACTGAGCCTCCCCATGATCGCAGAAAGTCACTAGATGTTATGCGTTCCCACTCAGAATGGCATGCAAAAGAATCGAACAGGCAGTCGATTCGGGAAGAAGCAAGTATTCGATCAGGGGGTAACCGAAAGAATGGAAGAACCTCCAATGGGGACGATTCACCGACGTGCGAGCGTGGGTCGATTGAGGCAATCTTCAGAACTACTTCCACGTTTTCTAATTCCGAAGGTGATTCGATTTCCTTAAAGGGCTTCTTCCAAAATCTGATCGCCTTGGAAAACGAGACTTTGTGAGCCTGGAAGAGATTCTGCGGAACGACGCGCACTCCTTCGTATTGGGTGTTGTCGACTCTGTCCTACTGGTCGAAGGCAGTTTTGTTTCATGGGACGACAGTGGAGACCAGGAGCTACGTTGGCTTTCTTCTGTTCTCGAAGGGTGGTTTTTTTTTCTTGGTATTGTAATACCCATCTTCACGTCGCTACTGTGTTTGGTTGGTATCTTCTCGGAGCGAAGGCCAGTTTGAAACCATAATATTTTGTCTCGTGCTATGTGAGAGTTCCTGTTAGCAAATTCTCTGGCATCTTGCACTACCTTGATCGTTTGCGAAACTTCAAAAATAATGCGTCATGTTGCAGATAAGGTATGAACTTGGATATTGAGACACAATATAGTGGAATGCGGTGAGATATTCTCTGTGGAATTAGGACCAGTTTCCCAACAGAAACAATACTCTAGCTAGATTCGGGACGCCATGGGGAAACAATAGTTCCTAAACACAGCCGTGCGTGCTCTTCAGAATTCTCGAGCTTCTCTGCCTGCTACACTTCGACGCAAATGCCAAAATCTTCTCAGCGCAAAGGCTTTCGAGCATTCCGTAGCTGTCAGATTTTGGGGAATTGTGCTCTTCCTCAACCATTAATGGATCCAATTTAAGACATCTACCTTCGTATCTCCCTCGCGAAGACAAAGGGCTAAGTTCCAACCTCTTAACCCGCCTACCCGTACCTTTGCACACAGGGAGGTATAGGTTTTGTTACAACATTACATTACCAACTCTGACATCATCATACTCATACAGAGTGTGCTGATGTACCGTCGTAGCGTGGGTAGAGGAGAATCTACACACAGTGACAGAAGGGCCCAAACGCCCGCAAATCCTCAGAAAACAAAGTGGTGATCCTCGCCAACACGTCGTAGCGTTTACCCCGGGTTACAGAGTCAGATCAATA
The DNA here is from genome assembly GCA_030374735.1 of Gracilaria caudata. Lineage (NCBI taxonomy): Eukaryota > Rhodophyta > Florideophyceae > Gracilariales > Gracilariaceae > Gracilaria > Gracilaria caudata. Next base: position 37,326 of record JASCIV010000125.1, read on the forward strand.
ATCACGGATCCCTCACTTTGCTCTGTAAATGTTACCGCAGCATTCGAATAATAAAAAAAAACAAACTTGTGGTCATCGAGCGATGATCTCCTCTTTGAATCTCATCGCCAAGCTGGACGGAATCAAACCATTGGCGAGCTGCACTTGGACACATGCATGCCATCTCGAAGCCTCGCAGCTTTCTCGCTGTTCGCGACTTCTCCAGCATCTACCTTCGTGTAGCTGTTCGGCAACTCGGTCTTTTCGCCGTCTACATTCATTTGCACCTTCGTTGACCGCACCTCTTTTCAAAGACCAGCCCTGTTCCTTTGTCACCTAAGTACGCACCAGTCTGAACAGTTTGTTACACAGTTAGAAATGGCAGCTTTCCTCAGCTCGACAAGTTGTATTGGACGGCAGTCCCAGAAGTCCCTTGATAGTGCCAGAACCTCAAGGGCTTCAAGGTCATATCAAGTGAGCAGGAAAACGCCACGATGCATGTTAACGGTGGATAGGATTGCGGGAAAGTCATATCAACTAGAGGAGGATGAAGACGCAGTGTCTACAACATCTGCGGTTTACTTATCGTCGGACGGTACCTTGTCAATTGGAAAGACGGATGGGCCGGCACCTGAGAAAGTCAGCGCAACATGGAAATACTCAGCTTCTGACGGCGAGCTTCTGGTAGAGATTGAGAGATTTTACGAGGAGGGCAACGTTAAGTTCTCTGTGAAACGAGTTCTGCGCGGTCACCTTGATGACAGCAGGAAGAATCTTGTAGACCTACCAGTTTTCTCGGGTGGGATGTATCAATACCCCGCCGATTTTAGTCAGAATTCTGAGGTAGGATGGTTTAACATGATATTGGCTACTGACGATCTTCCCTCTGACGACTTTAATATCTCTGTTCAGTGATTCCAAGCATAGCACGGAGAGGAACGAGCGGTTCTCCATGTTCTACGATAAATGTAGCTATCGTAATGCGGAAGACCCATATCTGTCGCAGTTAACAGTCAGATTGCCAGTTTAAGTTGATACTAAGCTAAATAACGGGAGGTGCGATACCTTAAACTCTTCTAAGTCTATTCCCCTGAAGTTGAGCGGCTAAGCGTTTAGCTAAGCGTTATATGTGTATTGCTTTGAATCGTTCTCATCCCTAGCGATGTATTCTTGGTCAATCAAGCGTTCTAATCTTTTCTTAATTAGCTTCGGATCCGGCATAAAATGCTGCTTTGAAAGCGCGGATATGACCTCTGCACAGAGCTCCCCATAGGTTGCTTGTTTTCGGGATTTCATAACTCGAACTAGGACGGCATCTATTTGCGTGTTTCTATCCATCACCACATTACTTCTTGTTACTTTTGCTTTTGTTCCATTGATTCTGGACATTCCAGACGGGAAGATTATCTTTCGAAACCGCGATTTGAAATCCTTGTTCAAATGTATGTACGAATTCCCTTTCGTGCCATTAGCTTGTTTAATACAATTTGGCTCTGCAGATGGGGTAGGACGATGTGGTCGGTGAAGGGGGTGTACAGCAGGCAGAGGACATGGGATAGGAGCAGCAGCAAGTATTTGGCGAACAGAAGGCAGCTGGATTCTGACATTTCCATTTCGATCTGTTGAAGTGCTAGGGATTTCAAAGTTAGAGCTTGAACCAGATGAATTCAGAGAGAATCTTTGTCTCTTAAGTGGGGGCGGCTGTGTCAGACAAATGCTTGGCACTTTTCTCTTTTTCACACTCCCTAAAACAATAGAACTTGAGATACCTTCGTTTGTAGGTTTTTTCCCCAGTTCCTTCGCATGATTCATATCGAACGGGAGTGTGATCGATCCTACCGCCAGCTCCGGCTCTAAGGCACAAGGAACCGCGAAGCGATGTGGAAAGACATTGTCGTTAATCGTCAATAGCCTGTGAGTCCTGGATGAAGTCATTGGTTCAAGATGCTCAAGTAAGTCCTGAGAGCTTACATTCAAGTTTCGCGCCGCATCCTTAACCGATATACAATCCCTGTTATTTAAGAGCAAGAGGAAGCAAGCCTGAAGTGCAGACACCACGAAAGTATATTCCGATCGTCCGATCCTTGCGGTAAGATGAATCGAGGAGGACGAGTGTACCCACGTCAGCTTCCTTGGCTTTTTGTTCCGCAAGTAAAATTGAGAAAACAATTGCTGGCACTTCGTCAGGACTGGAGGCATCTTAAGGTCAAGCTTCTTTTCTGCGGGCCAGTGCAAAGCGTTGAAGACATATCCGTTGAAATCGATTTGCAATGCTTGAGCAATGCTCTCGTCTTCGTCAGGAAACCCATGTAAGCTTTTTCTCGACAATTTAGATATCCACGTTCCATTTCCGCTTGGAGAATTTGGGAGATCAATTAAGCTCCTATCTAGTCTTGGTATACATTGCCTTAGCCTTCGAAGAATGAAAATACCTTGTCTATCCCACGTGACAATACCCTTAGAAGCACTTTCTTTAAACCAATCATGTATATACGATGGTATACCACCAAATTTCTCCGACTCTTGCAGAAGAATCTCCTGTATCTCTGTGAGACTTGAAGTATTTCCACTTCCCACTGTGGCCGAATTTATCTGCTGCTCTCTTTGTCTTTCCCAGTAATGAACTCGTAGAGCACCGATATAGCTGGTAAATCGCCCTCTCAATGCCTTGCCCGATATGACATCCTGCAGCATACCAGTTAAGCGCTGGGTATATGTGTTTCCGGCTTTCTGTCTTAGCTTTCCAATGAAGACATTCTCTGCCTCTCCTTTCGATCCATATAATAGTCGCTTTGCAAAAAGTCTTCGATGAGTTTCAAAGAATATGTCTTTGTCATCAAGATATCCAAAAAGTCGAACAAGTTCGTTCATCAGCCGTTCTCGCTGAAGATCATCTCGAACAGACGGAAGTCCTTGGGTGTTATCAGAAATCTCCGGCGTTAAGCACTTGAGTCTGTGCAAATGAAGCACAGTGTCAGTTTGCCCATCTGCATTATGCGATCCGTGTTCGCTGCATTCATCATATTCGTCTGCTAAGTAGACTCCATCAGTAGCCTTTGGTCTCAACAATAGATCAATGTAATGAGCAAGCAAATTGGCAAGACATATGGGACCTAAAGAGCGATTCACAAACCCACGAAAAGCATTGTCGATGGCTATCATTATCATATTAGACCCTTCGAAACATCGCTCCGCCATCTTCGCGTGCTTCCAGTAGAGACTTATGAGACGCTCCACAAGCGCTAAATTTTGCAAGATGCTTCCTTTTCCATGTAGGCTGTCGATATGCTTCACGACTAAAGAGTTCCCCTCATCTCGAACGAAACTCACGAAAAAGTTGCCAATCGGTGTTAGGCCGTCTTCGACGCGTTCTAGTAGCTTGAAAACCACTTTTAGTTCATTTGTACGACCCGCTCGAATCATGGTAGTCGCCTCCTTTTGCAGGTATTCTTTGTGGTTTCCTATTAGTTCGGCCTCAGCAGCTTGACGAACACGCACTGTAGAGTCTTCGTGCAAAAGACTACGTACCCGCGTCTCTTCTGCGTCCAGGTGACTCTGTATTTGCTTCACAAAAGTTGTTATGTTTCCGTCTCGGGCTATGCGAGCGCCTTCTTCCCTATAAAAACCCCGCGTACGAGAAAGAAATCTTTCTTCAAAAACATGTATATATAAATGAAGTGTGGATATTTGGTCGGGGGAATGCTTATCAATACATCCAATGGAATCATATATATCGTGCTCGCAAACATCTGCAGCGCCAATCTCTACAAAATTCTCAACAACTCCACGCACAGCTTCGCGATCTATCGAAATGCCTCGACGATCGTCATCCACGAGATCTAGTGCAATGTCAACAATAGACGGAAGATTGCTCAGCAGATCTTCCCTCCAGTAGAACATCAAAAGCTTGTCTAGGGGTCGCACAGGGTCATGCTTCAGAGTGTTCATGTGTTCCTTTATCCAATATCGTTGAAGATGATGCAAAACACGCTTCATGAACATGGTGTACTTCATAGCAACTTTCCATCGCCGAACATACTCAGAAAGAAGAACTGTGCCGTCCAAAAGTCGCAGATGGTGCAACTGTACTTCAACAAAGTCACGTACAAATTGTCGAACATGGACATACATTCTTCGCATTCGCATTGCGTCGTTTTGATCGTACAGGTTCGCAACGTCAGTGAATATGTTACTCCACTCTTCCGGAGAAGTTTTGACTGGAGTGTCTTGCATATTTCGGAGAACCACAGAGAGTCGAGCTTTCACATTTCGCCAGCGAGAGTCCAGGTCATGGTCAAAAGAACTTTCATGTATTGTCATCATGTGGTCAGCTGACAGCGCTAAGTACTTCCGGAAATAACAGGCGCAAGCGCGGGCAAGAACGCCCGAAGAACAAAGCAATGATATCCAGATAGCCAAAGATACAAGAGTGACGCAGGAGCCCGTTCCTTGTTCTGTGCCAGATATGCTTGGGGCAGTGTAGCAAACGGACTTTTGCTGAAACCTGCAGTGCTAAGGGTAGTGTGACAAGGGCTCTAGACAAAGGGCGCCGTACCCTCCACGAAATTGTGCTGCCCCTTAGAAGCTTCGGAAGCAAAGATTTGTGCGATGCAAGACGGCACCGCTGGGGTGAGGCGAAGTCAGAAGCGTAGGGCTGTCGTCATTGAACAGCAGTGGACAGCATCAGCGAAAAAGTCGTAATTTCACCCTCGGTTTATTTGGCTTGCGCTTTGACAGTGTGCTCAGTCTGGTTCATCGTTGTGCTCCTTTGCAAATTTTTCGTATCGCCCGATGCACATGAAAATCAAATGCAGAGCTGTTGCCAACCCTTCGTTTTATTAACGCACCTCTGTTCCAAAGGTACGAAGTTTCTTCTTTTTATGAGCACACAAGCCTAATTACGACTTATGCGGAGCGTCTTTGTTGAAAAAACGCTCTCTCACTAGAAAGGCCAACACGTTTTCTGGCCACTTCCTAATCAGATCGGCAACAACCCAACTCCTACGTTTGCAAAGGAGAGGCAAGCACAAGCGCCTTGAAAAGGTCCGTTTTGGGCATATCAGAACGTAGTGCTCTACGTTGTTGAGAATGCCAGGTCTGCAAGAACATGTCACTCGCTTCCCTTGCAAATAAGATCCAAGAGGATACAAAGTCGGAGTGTGTCCAACATAAAGCTGAGCCAAAGCAACTTCTGCTTCCGCGAAGTTTAAATCGTGTTGTCGATTCGAGTTTCTCTGTAGCGGTAAAGAGGGTTACGAACCAGCCTGGCATTAAGAGGGTTACCAGCACAGCTGAACTTCTCTCTCAAAGAAGTTCTCTGGTGGAGTCGCACAGCAAAGTACAGCACTGGACCCGAGACAACACTCAAAGACAACTGGGGTAAGAAGGCTAAAGGATAACCTTCTTAAGGGCTACCCTGGTATCCCTCATACATATTATCCCAGTCGCAGTGAACAGGAGACGTCTCACTGGCGTTCCAAACAGTCTGGCGTAGCC
>JASCIV010000126.1:0-42793 GCA_030374735.1 Gracilaria caudata
AGCGGTGGGGGCGGGGCGGGCCTTGGGCGCAGGGGCGTTGCGCTTCGTTGTGTTTTCTCGGCGGCGGGAAGCGCGGTCGGCACGCTTGGCCTGGATGGACTCCTTAATGATATCGTCGAGGGGGCGGTCGATGTTGAGCATTTTGTGGGGAGTTTGAAGGTGGGGGGCAGGTGGTGGAAACGGCGGTTGTAGGGTGCGGTGGGGGGGGAGAAGCACGGAGACGAAAGAAAGGGCAAAAAGGGGGGCGAAGCCGGTTGTGGAGAACTACGAAGAGCAGCAGGCGTTGAAGTAGATGGCGGGGAGTGGGAGACGAGCGCTGGGAGTTGGGCGGAAGGGGGGTTGAAGTAGAGTTGCCGTAAGGTGGGCCGCGAGCAAGAGGGCTGACGGTTTGCGCGTACCCTTGCATATACATACGCAAGCGGGACGGCATGGCGGGTTGGGCGGGAACTGGAGAGGCGCGCCCGCGCGAAAACGGCGATTCTGGATTTGCGTTGGCGCGCGCCGCCGGTGCGCGATGATCCCGTTCGGGGAGCCGAAATTTCGTGTCAGCTGCGGCTTGGATCATCTCCCGCAGCTGCCGCGTCGGCATAACCTTGTAACTTATCTTTAGCTGTCCCGCGCCCAACGCGGGAGAGCTGCGGGGCGTCGGCAGCGTCAACCATGGCCATCCTCAACGCAGCGTCGGCCGCGCCCGAAACGGCGAAGGCACCCCCAAAGGCGCCGCACAAGCCCGCGCTCTTCGTGCGCACGCTCGTGCCCAGCCACGCCGTCACGCGCTGCATTTCGTGTTGCATGCTGCCGCCGCACGCGCTGCCACCCTCCCATCCGCCGCCGTCCTCGCCGCCCTCGTTGCGCTCCTGTCGCCAGCTCGTCGTCGCCACCGACACCGCCGTCGAGCTATTCGCCCTTGACCGCCCCACGCTGTCCCTCACCTCTCTCACTCGCCACAACTTCTTCACCCGCATTCTGGACATCGCCGCCGTCAGCTCGCTTGTGCCCGGCAGAGATGTGCTCGTCGTGCTTCGCGATCACTCCACGCTCAGCTTCTTGCAGTTCGATGAGCGCTCCTCGTGTCTCCGCATCGCCGAGCATGTCAACATGTTCCCTTTCTCGCAGCTGCCGTCCTCCAGCGCGGTACGCCGCACTGCGCGACTGCTCGCCACCCACCCGCGCAAGCGTATGGTAGCTGTAGCTAGTTTACAGTCCCTCATCTCCGTTTTTCCTGTTCTCTTTCTTCCCAAGCGCGTCAACGCCGGTAAAATAGCCTCGGTCGACGTCGACGGCACAATTCTTTCCATTGACTTTCTCGAGGATGATGAAGGTGTTCCAGGTGACGCCATTCTCGTCGCCCTGCTCCAGAAGGGCAAGGAGCAGGTCATTGCGCTCTACACAGTGGGCGTTCCGCCCGACTCGTCAGGTGGTCTCTCCGTCACTTACGTGGGATCCATGATCACATGCGCTAGTCATCCCGACGACGTCGCCGTCGCGCGCGCTACCTCACAACTCACAGGCGAGTCGGTGCGTCCCACCCCTCCGGCTGCCGCTGTCACCAGGTTGACCGGCTGTCCCTTTCTCTTTGCCGTCTTCGTCGAGAACAAGATCATTGCCGGCGATGCGCGCAGCGTTATAATCAATGCCCACGCCTCAGACAATCCTTTAACCTCAAGAAGCGACGATGGGTTTCTGCTAGAAAGGCTGCAGCAAGATGAAGTGCGTGTAACTGACCGAGTTGTATCACGATTGCTTGACGAGTCGGCCGTATCCCACGAAGACATGGACCTGTCCCACTCTAACCAAGAGATGCCTGTTCCATTACCATCTGCCGATCCGAGTGGCGTACAAACGCCTGGCTCATCTGCGGAAGGAAGTGATTCCGGTAACACCCAGGCCCAAGAAGGCTTTGTAACTCCTACTCAGAATCAGACTGTGCGTTTGACTGAACCTCCCGCCGTCAACTACGCTCGTCGCAATACTTTCTGGCGATCCGGTACCCCTCCTGCCTTTCCACTGTTAACTCGACGAACCGTCATGTCAAGATATCCGTACACTGGACAAAGCGATTTCAGTATTGACGACGACTACCTCTCGTACTTGTTTGTGCCACCCTACATAACACTTGACACCGGTGATTCGAATGGAGTAGCCACTGCATGGGTGGATGGGAGGGACCACTTTTGTGACGACCATGGAGACGGAAACGGGTTGTATTTCGTTATGGAAAGTGGTGCCATGTTTGTTTTGCGCTGGAGCGATTCTGTCCGGGAGGGCACAACAACATTCCGTATACCTGGTGCGGATCGCATAAGAACAACCCCAAAGCGTAATTTCAGTGTGGAATACGTAGGCGACGTTGGCCCTGCAGTCTCAATCGCGGCCCTCGACAAGAGACTAATCTTTGTTGCTAACGATGCTGCAGACGGCTCACTGCGACAACTAAGGCTTCCTTCGGACCAACAAAAGCAGCAAGCTCCGAAAACGGTTCAACCGGCTTGTTGTGGCGTTAGCCTTGGAAGGTTACAATATGGGCTTGATGTTCGACAAGAGTTTCTCAACATGTGCCCTATCACTGATTTCGTCATCATTCCTTCGAAGATGGATGAGAAAAAAGGTAGAAATCGCGGGCAATCTGATGCAGGACCGAAACCACACCGACCTGGTAGTAGCTCCTCCAAGGATTACCGCAAAGAACACATTAATCTCACAGATCCAGAATCTCTTTCTGGCCAAATTGCGATCCACCAGACTGCTTTAGAACATGTTATTCATGGCAGCAACGAGGAGTCTGAAATTGTTGCTTGTACTGGCACTGGGCGTCAAGGATGTGTTCGCCTCATTCGCCCAGGGGCGCCAGTTAGCGTTCTCGCCGCCAGTCCACCTGCGTTTCGCGCATGTAATGATATGTGGCCTTTGAAATTTGCAAAGGATGCTGCTTTTGATGCCGGCATCTTGCTTACGTTTGCCGAAATGACTGGCCTCTTCTTAACCGTGCCTCCGGAGAGTATCGGTCATCATTCGCGACAACCTCTTGAAGACTCTATTGTTGCTCAGCTTGTAGATGGTACTGATGCTGTGGGCATTCTTTCAACGTGTAGAACTATCGAGCTTGGTATCATCGAAGATGGTGTCGTGGCACAGATTTACGAGAAAGGCATTAGGTTCATTTTCTTGAGAAAAGCATGTGATGTCGACCTCATCGGGAAGATAGTCAACAATTCTGTTTGTCAGCCTTTATACAGCAAGATTCTTGATTGGCATCCTCCAGAGGAAGGAATTATCTCCGTCGGGACTATAGGAGCTGGATTCATCCTCGTCTCTCTAGTTCGTCCTCATGGATTGAAACCTATTCTATATCTCTTGAAATGTTTCCCATCGGAACCAACGAGAGGACTTTGCGTAGTTGCAAGTGCGATTCTAGATCACGAACTCAGCTGCATCAAAGTTCCGGAGTGGACCGTCACCCATTCTGACCATGATATCAGCTCCCCTAAGCTGCCGCCAATGGTCATTCTTGGTACCTACGCCCCTTCAATTGAAGTGCGGTTACTTGGACCTACTCTAGAAGTTGTTGATTGTCGAACAACTCGACCATGGGATATTCGGGGTGATAGCACATCAGAGCGCTGTGAGGGTGGTGAACGCCGTACTGAATTGCGGAGCGCTTCAGCTCACACGGATGTTTCCCCTTCAGAGGAAATGGAACCAAAGTTGGTACGATATGATGCACATGTGAACGCAATGACTGCTGTTCCTGAGAGTATTTGTGCATTGGAGTTCGATCATCGACGACTGGTTGTGGCTGGACTGAGAGATGGGTCCGTTATTTGTTTCAGTTTTGGCGAAGTGGATGATATGGACATTGTCGCTCCAGATTCTCCAAATGCTGCCGGCCATCTCATTCTCGAGCTTCACAGAAAGCTCGGTTACAGACCAGTTGTTGTAAAAACTGTGGCAGTTGCGATCGGAAGAGTTCTCCTTTGTCAGACTGAACGGTTGTGGATGTGTACTAGTCATGGAGGAAGGAAGTTACGATGGACTCCTTTGGCTTTTCCGGAAACGAACGCAAGTTGCTCATTCTCGGTGTTTGGCGCCGAAAGGTGCTTTGCTACGGTTGCGGAAGACGATTCTATGTACATATGTAGTCTTCGGCGAAAAAGTGAGGTCTCAGTTCGTTCAATTCTCATAGGTAGCACGCCGCGACGAGTAGCACACGCTCCAACAATGAGTAACTGCGTCGTCGTAGCTACTACCAGCGAGCATGGTGCCGTACAGAACCATGGGAATGGTGGAGACTCCCCTCGCGCCAATCTGGCGACTATGTCTGAATTCTCTCAACTTCATGTCTATGATAAACGGACCCGAAAACGGTTGGGCCAGGTTTCCTTACTTAGCGGAGAGCTGGTTCATCTACTCACTCAATGGAAAGGTTTCTTAGTTGTGGGTACCTCATGGGGTATGCGTGACCTGGGACCGCATGAAAAATGTTTGCGAGGTCGTTTACTTCTGTACTCACTACGTTCCGCGGCGAAAAAGAGCTCTGCGGAACGCGAAGAAGGAGTGCAGTTTCGACTTTGCAGTGAACTCGTTCTTCCAGGAGCCGTGCTGGCTGGTTGTCCACATCCGACCGCGGACATGCTCGCTGTATCGTGCAACGCAGATATCATTTTGCTTGCCCTGGTTTCATCGAAAGACTCGTTCGTTGAGGTTGCCCGCGCGTCGGTACGTACTTTGGTCACGGGCTTGAGTGTTCGAGATGACATGATTTGTGTTGTTGATCGCAAAGACTCGGTAGCCTTTTTCCAAATCCATACGGGTGTTGAAAAGTTGGTTCGAGATAGAAGTGACTTTCGGAAGCGTATTGTTTCGGACGCAGTTCTTATAGATCGAAGCCAGATGATTGGTGTAGATCGGCTCGGAAACTTATTCTCTCTCGGATATGAAGACCTAGACGCTCCCAAGCGCGTGGAAGTTCTAAAGAGAGATGGATCTGTGAACTCTCCGTATATATCAGTTGTGATGTCAATGAAAACTGAAAACGATGGTCTAGTTGTTCCCTCGGACTCAGCACCACAAGATGCAATACCTGCAACACTGGGTCAAGAGTACGATGAGATGCCTCCCGGATCAGACTCCGATTATTCTGCAAATGCGCAGGAAGCGTCTCATTCTGGATTGCCAACATCGGACGAAATGGAAGTAGCCAGTGAGACGGGCGAAGCGCACATTGATCAAGAAGTTCAAATGGTAGCAGGCGAGAACAATGACAATGAAGTGAACGAGAGTGCTGAAGAAGCAAATGTAGACGACAACCAGAACGGGGACAACGGGGACATTGAAGTAGTTGCAGAAGCTGTTCAGGTTATTGCAGCGCCACAAGAGCCCGTGATAGAAAGCATAGATCCTGAACAAGACCCGCGGCATATGGGTGTGCCTCGAAATCTTGTGTGTTATCACAGCTTCAACATGAACGACATAGCGCTGCGATTAAGGGTAGGATGCTTCAGTAGGAGCGAAAAGATGAAAGAAATGGAAGACTGGGAAGTGGAAGGGGGTAGGCTTTCGACGATGGCCACGAAGCCGTTCTTTAGCAAACAATGCGAAGCAGTGTTTTGTGGGACAGCCAATGGGGCGCTTATCTCTGCGGTTTCTATGTCCTCAGAGGCGTACGAGCTGCTGAGCGAGGTTGAGCGCGAACTGAGCAAACTTAGTGAAATGGAGGGACGCAAGATTGGGTGCACGCACGAAAGCTTTCGGTCGGCGTATGGGCGGCATGCTTTGTATTGCGTAGATGGGGACTTACTCGATGAGTATGAGCACTTGGACGCATCGATGAAGCGATCCATCGCAGCAACTGTAGGGTGCGAAGGGGAAAGGGGCGTATTGCGGATTGAAGGAACAATACGAGATTTGTACGATAGAACTGGATGAGGGAACATTAAACTGGTAGCTGACTTGAGGCAGATTGAGGAAATACATCGAGTGTAGAGCAAGTTTACTTGGAGACAGGCAGCGTGGTGGGGTGTGTTCAGCTGAAGACATGTGAGTTGAAAAGTTAACCGCCTAGTTGCGAAACCATGGCGTCGACACAATCGAGTTCCTGCATATCCAGCGACTCTGGTGTGTCCTCTTCGTTAATTCTGTGACCGTCAAACAGGAAACGGTAGGCCCCCTTGGTTGTACCCATACGCGCGCAGTACGCGTCCATGAGTTTCTTTAACTGCGTAGTCTTTTTGATTTTAAACTGAACTTCATTTCCTTCCGCGTCTCGTACCTGATGGACAGTAACGAAAATACAAGGGTTAGTTGATGGTGAAGGGGAGAAAAGCGACGGCGACAACGTACCTTGATGTTGATCTGCTCACCGGGCTCGGGCTTAGTCTCGACATTGGATTTTGAGTCCTCTGGCGCCTTTTCGGACATGGTGGGATACGGGATATGTGGAGAAGCGGAAGCGAAGCACCGGTCTCTAGTGAGTACAGAGGACAGGACGTTGCGTAGCGGGATACACAGCGAGGAGATTGGTCTGCGAGGTGGCTAAACCTTGGTTGAGCCGTGCATTTCGTTTCGGCGGGACAAAGAACAAATCGAAGCGAACCACGTCGAGCGCGGAAGCGCTTGGCGCAGGGATGTGCTTGTACAGCGCACACACGCGTCCAAGCCAAGCGATCAATCGGATCAAAAACCTGCTCGCGCCAAACGCCAAGTCCGTTCGAAAGCAAACGTGCAGCGCGCGCCACGTGTATCATAGCGTCGCCGCCACGGCGCATAGTTTCGCCACGCACACTCCTCGCTATCGCGTTGAAACGTTGTCGCCCGAACGGAGCAGGACGACATCGTGTTGCGGCTTGAAGCCGCGGCGCGTTTGTCAGTTATCGTCATGCTATTGCCACTCCCAACAGCGCTCGTTCGCCCAACGTCAGGCAGCTCTCCGGGGCTTGTAGATGCCGCTTTCCGCCCCTCCCCCCCCCCCCCCCCCCCCCGCCAGCTAGGTCAATCGCGACCCACTGTGTCGCGGGCGACGTCCTTTCCTACGTGATAAAAGTCGCAGAGTGTTGTGCTTGCATCCTTCCCTCGCGTTGCTTCGTCTAGATCGATTTTGTAGTAATTCCTACAAGCACTATCGTGTCCTTCTCCCATCTTGACTCCCAATGATCGTGCTATTCCCCTTCCTCTCCGCTTGCCTCGTCGCGTCGGCGCTAGCTTGTGCCCCAGGCACATATCTTTCGCCCGATTCATCGTGCCAGCCGTGTCCGTCAGGAACCTTCATGCCTGATGCATACGCCAGAAGTTGTTGGACCTGTCCGCCCAACTCCTTCCCGTCCCCTGACGCCACCCGCTGCATCTGTCACGTCGGCACTACATGGAACGAGACCGCCCGCGTCTGCCAGCCCTGTGTCGCTGGCACATACTTCGTCATATCTCCGGAGGGAATTCGATCTTGTCATTCGTGTCGCTCAAACACCTATCAACCGGATGTCGGTCAACCCCACTGTCTCTCCTGTCCGCCGTCCACCTTCTCCCCACCGGGATCGTCGTCATGCACAGAATGTCCGCACGATGCAGCAAGCGTGCAGTCTTCTTCTTGTGGAAGTTGTCCGCCCGGCAGTGAGTATGACGCCTACGATCGCTCTTGCATCCCTTGCAAACTCGACTTTTTCAAGACAGAACCCGGCTACCAGCCGTGCATTCCATGCCCGCCGCATGCCTATTCGGACGTGGGTTCCTCGTCGTGCACACAGTGTAGTGAGAACACTGCACCCATGAGGAACGGAACTTGTGCTTCTTGTCCGCCGGGATACTCTTACGACCCCTTTGACAGAGATTGCAAAAAATGTCGTCGTGGAACGTTTACCAGTTATCCTAATGCTATGGAATTATGTTTCGTGTGTGCTGGACACAGCTATTCATTCGATGGTTCATCGTCATGCATAAAATGCCCTGCCAATCAAGCATTGATGAGAGATGGTTCATGCGCCGCATGTGAGCCAGGTTTTTATTACGATGATCGGGAGTTTAGCTGCGTGCAATGCCCGGTGAACCATGTGAGTCCGGGCGGAGACAGGACGTTATGCCAAACATGTCCCCTGGGCAGTTACAGCGAAGCGGGTTCCTCTGAGTGCGTGTACTGCCCAACGAACACAGGGTACATCTTGAAGGAGGATAGGTGTGAAACATGCCCTCCTGGCGAGTTTTACGATCAGTACGGAGCGGCGTGTGTGAAGTGCCATGCCACAAGCGTCAAGCCTTATGAGGGTATTGAGTTTTGTCACAACTGTGCCGCTGGATTCACATCGAACCAGAACCACACTGCTTGTATCCCGTCCTAGCTTTGACGGTTTGGAAGGTTTGAATGCGTGGGGTTTGAACTGCTTTGCTCACAACTTGTGGTGACGGGACTTTGAACCATCCTTCTATTCTAGTTTTTCTTTTTTCGGGTTCAACATTCGTAACCTTGGTAGGGCGGCTTAGCGCTTGACTAGTTAGCCAAGAAGGCGTTGAATTCGCCACTCCCAAGAGGCACATGGAGCGAAGTGCGATTTGTTTACATAAAGTTGCATTGCTCGATGGCCCAAACACTTTTCGCTTCGTGACAGCTGGCAGTAGGTTTTTGAAAAGTCAGGCGTGAAAGCTGGCACGTTTGCGCGCCAAAGCCCCGAAAGTTCCCGCCGGGCAGATAGTGCCGCGCACTTACGAGAGTGCATTTCTCCTCGAGCCACGTTGAACGGCATTTCGGTACAACGCCTCGTGTTCAACGGTTTCTCCCCTCACCTTCAGTCCGAGCCGGAGCACCTACGCTACGATGAGCTGTCAGAGAGTGAGTGGCTCAATGGGCTCAAAGCAAGGCCACATGTCATCACACCTATGCTGCTTCCCACGGCGGGAATCCCACCGTGCTTGACCTAGATCACATGCTTCTGTAAAGGCTTTGGTGGGATGATGCCAGGGTAGTGCAAGCGTCCTGTAAGATTCTCTGTTTACCTTACACTTCTAACGCTCGCTCTACATCTCTTCACAGCAGAATCGCGCTCCATGGTTTTGCATATTGTTCTTAAATCTACGCAGCTAAGGTCGAAACAGAGCTACGACACCCGGGTCAGAACACGTCAACAGGGAATTATTCACACAACCTCACCCGGTCAACTTATTGCTGACCTTTCCATTCGCCAAATTCGCCAGTCCCTGTCGAATATCACAATTGGTCAATGCCTGGATCGCCTCTGGTACCTCCGCCACCATACGCGTCATCTCACGCGTGAACTGAGAGGGTCCACTTCCGCTGTTGCCGCCGCCACTGACAAACACCATCTTCTCCGTCTTAGAAAGTGGGTCCGCCAACGAGCCAGCCACACGCGGCATCATGTCGATCATCTTCTCAAGAAGCACACCATAGTTCGCACTGCACAACAGGTAAACACAAACTCACAGTCAGTAAACAATGATACACGCAAATCACAAAGTTCGTATACAATTGCAATAAGAAAAACGTACTGGTCTTGCCATATTTGAAGTTTTCTTTCCAGCACATCATTCTCAGCCATTCCCTTTGCGCGAAGAGCTTCAGCTCTCTTCAGTTCCACCTCAACCTCCGCTGCGCCTTTGACGCGAATCACCTCCGCAGTTGCGTCACCTGTCCGTTTGATCTTCTCCGCCTCAACTTCGGCCTTGGCAATACCAACCTTTTCCAGAATCACGCTTTGTTTCTCCGCCTCTGCAGTTCCCAGAAGTCGAATCTTCTCTGCGTCCGCTGCCGCCGCAGCACGCACGCCATCGGCATCAACCCTGGCCTTGTAAAGCTTGGCATCTGCCTCCACATGTACGCTCTGCTCTTTCAGTAAACGCTCCCTCTCTACATATTGTTTCATTACATCCAGCTCTGCCTTTGCTTCTGCGGCCGTGGCTTCCTTCTTTCGAACGAGCAGAAGCTTATCTTGTTCGGCGTCTGCAATATCGAACGCTTTTGCCTGAGCGGCGGCATGTTTGTCAATTTCTTTCTGAGCCTGCACTTTCTTGATCTTCGTCTCTTGGTCGGACACGATTTTAATCTGTTGCTGTTCGTTCATCTTGACTTGAGCCTTGGTTTCCTCAACGGTCTTGCGGGCGGAAGCCTCGCTCTGATGCATGGCCCGACCCTCAACGGCATTCCTCTTCACATTTTCAGTAGGCGAAACGCCCAACGCCTCAATGTATCCTTTATCATCCGCAATTTCAGCAACAGTGTACGACACAATGGTGAGTCCCATATTTCTCATATCATTGTGACAAAGCTCCAGCACACGTCGTGAAAAGGTAGCACGATCACGATAAAGCTCCTCAACAGTCAAAGAACCAATGATAGAACGCTGGTGACCTGCAATGGTCTTCTGAATAGAATCCTCAATCTCGGAGTCCCTCTTTCCAATAAAATGTTGTGCGGCAAGGCGAATGGCGGACTGATCCATGTGCAAATCACCTCCAACGCGTGCATGATGCGGAGGAAGATCCTCACCGCCATCCTCGGAAGTGGACCAACCCTGTATCTTGACCTGACAGCACGACGTGACGTTGACGCTGACGCCGTTGACGGTGGTTCCGTGCGCGGTGTGCACGGTGATGGTGCGAAGTTCCAAGCCCAGTTTGTCGACGCGCTGCAGGAAAGGGATGGCGAACATTCGCCCGCCAATGATGACGGACACATGTTTCTTTCCGGACGACTTGATGAGCGCGGTGTTAGGACCGGCGGTGTACACGAAGCCGCTCAGAAACGGCATTTTGGAAGGGCGCGACGAGGAACAGGAACAGATACGAACAGAGGGGGGTGGAGCTGGGAGTTAGGAAGTGGGGTGAGCTGAGTTGCAGTGGACGGCACACGGCTTTCTATGTCGTCAGAGATGCAGGAAATAAGGTGCGTTCGACGGCAAGGTGACTGCTGAACAACAAGGAAGGCTGTTCGCAAACGACATGTCTTATCTGATTATAAAGCTCCTGATTGGCGTTTCTTAAATGCAAATCGCCGCTTGCACACGCCAATTAGAACGCGGCAGCAGCACAAGATCCCGATCGATTGCGTCGCCCATAAATCGCGTGCGCAGCGATTGGCGCAAACCCTCGCGCACAACAACGCAACCATCCGCCACTCGCAGGTCGGAAGACACGTTGCACACGCAGCACACGCAAGCCAACAAAAACAAGGTACAAGACTTGCATCGCTCACAGCCGCAGATGAGCTGCAGCACTGCATCTGCGTCAGCCGCTGTCAGGCGCCAGGAAAGCGTCGTGCGGCACGTGGCCGGCCCAAACGGCGTCTTACAGCGCCCTCTTTTGCTTGCCGTTCAACTCTCAGTGCCGTTTTGTTTCATACTATGCGCTCGTGGCCCGCTGTCAAACCCTGAATAAGCACCTTCTGCGCTGTGGAAAAGGCTTGTCATACCACACCCTAACAAGGCCATCGTCGTTGGAGAGCTCTGATCCGCCCGTTACGCTACGCATCCTCTTCTTCAGCTCCCTTCTTAAGCCCCTTGTGCGCTCACCGCGACCGCCGTCTAATCGTTTTCCATCGTTCTCCATCTCGGTCCCGAGTCCCGTTCTGGCTTGATCACGTCAACGCCATGCATCCCCGACTTACCCCTCTCCTTCTCCTCCTCTTCCTTCCCTTCGTCGTGTCATTCCCAGCACGACCCTCATCCAATGTTCTCCATCCCCGCCACATCCATCAAACCTTCCTCCAACTCAAGGCGCGTCGCATCCGTCACGCCACTGTTCACCTCGCTTCCAATACACTCTCCACAAGAGCTCAGCTCGATGTTTCGTCCCGTGTCGGCTTGGCGTTCGAGCCTTGTGTCGCACCTGATGACTGTGAGGGAGAACGATCTTGTGTGCAGCTTGCTGGTTCCACGTCTGGTGAGGTTGAGCTCACCGACTGTGAGGGTGGACTTTGCTTCTGTGCTGATATGGAAGGCTGCTCGTCCACGGACGAATGTCTGACGGGAGAGACATGTGCTTCAGGCGGCACATGTGTGTCCAACGCATTTGTACCAGGTGCCGCCCCGCTTGATGAAGCTGATCCTGCTTTGGGACTCAACTTGGATCCTTGTCAATCCATCTCAGATTGCCAGAACCCTCGCAACTGTGTCCAGTTTGCTGAAGGTGAATTCGGACAATGCGCCGGCCCGAACTGCTTCTGTGTACGACCTGACCCCAGCTGTACCTCTGTTTCCGAGTGTTCGCAGGGAGAATCTTGCACACAGAGAGAGGGATCAAATAATGCCATTTGTATTTCTGAAACTGCTATTATTAACGGGGATGCTACGGAGGACGAGATCGATGAGATTCCGGACAGTGCACCTGCAATCCCGCCTATGGAGGACATGCCATCTGTCCCTACTGCCACTGAAGACACGGAAGCGCCGACCACCCCACCTCCACAAACCACAGAGTCCCCAGGGTCTCCTGAAACCCCGGCCACTCCAGTTCCAGTGACCCCAGGGTCTCCTGAAACCCCGGCCACTCCAGTTCCAGTGACCCCAGACTCTCCAGACACCCCGGCCACTTCAGAAGAACCAGAAGCTCCGGAGACTCCGGTTGTCCTGCCTGTTCCGCTGCCAGAAGAATCAGCTCCCGAAGAAGAGGGAGGCCCTACCGATGTGCCAGAAGCGGACGCTCAACCCGAGCAAGCTGACCGAGAGCCTGCCGTCGTTGTGCCTGGCGCAGACGGGGCAACCGTCTCCCCTGACACTGATGAAGGTGAGGAAGTTGTGCCAGCAGGTACCGATCCCGAAACAACTGAACTCCCCGATGGGGAAGATGGTGAGATTCTCCCATCCCCTGCTGAAGGTGAACTAATCGAACCAGGCGTATCTAGCACACCTGAGGTTGACATCGAGGACGGTGGCGAAGAAGATCCCAACCCCTCTCCTGAGGATGTGATTTGTATTGGAGAACATCATCTCGTTCACTTGCCACGTGATGAGTTGTTGTACTCATCGAACAGAGTCGCCCGAGTGCTTTGTGATGAGAATAACAGCTGTGCCACGCCGGGACATATCGTCATGTTCAACGGCAAGCCAATGATGATGAGCAGTTATTGTTCCAAGACAACTTGTGCCCCTCACATCATGAAGGTGAACAGTCCTCGTTACCGACGTGCTGCTCGACTGGGTTCCCACACGGACGGTCTCAGTTTCACTGCCTTTGCGGCTAGGTATGGAACCATGGCTGAGGAGCATCTGTTGCGCACATTTGTGCATATGGGATTGTAGGTGACCTGGTTCCTTTTCTTTCATTAGGACAGGGTTAGTTTTTTGTTACGTTTCATCAGTCGAGGCGTGTGGACGAGACCCTCTTCGTCACACCTGTGTAGTGGCTGTTTTGTTGGGATTTTTTTTGGTGCAGGCGGACAGAGATAGGAGGTTTAGTTCGTGCAACATAGTTTACTTTTCGGATGCAGCAGTTGTCACTGCTCGAGTGCGTTGATGCATGTGTGATGCAGGGATTTGGTGTACTTGAAGAAGACCTATTAAAGCTTATCTTTGCTGTCAACCGATTTCGTGGCATGATAGACATAACGTGGGGTGTATCAGAGTATGCTTATATGGTACAGAGTGCATGTACAGAGCAAACAAGGTGCATCACCGTTGTCCGCTATTGTTCCCTCCCCGTTTGGCGACCATCAGGCTCTTCTGATTCCGCACAGAGCGTAAACGGAATTGCTCAGCGTAGTTGTGAGGACGTTTCATATTGTCAAGCTGCACATTACCAAAGGCGAATCAGGCGTCAAGTGTCGCGCACAAACACGGCAGCTTTGAGAAGACCCATTTGATTTTTCTCATTTGCCAGTTCCATGAGTCTAGTATAGGTGTTATCATCACCAACATTCAAGCGTTGTAACAGCTGTTGTTCACCGTGAGATGTTCGATGTATATTACCACTTTGGTAGGTTGTATCGCATCCGAACGCAGTGAGCAGTTTAGAAAGATCGTTGTGCAGATGATCGACGCGGATGACGTAATCTGGAATGAGCGCATCATACACATGCAATGGTTGTTTGTTTTTATCGACATACGGATATGCTCTCAAAAAGCGCAACTGTCGCTCACTCCTCATGGCGATTTTGAATGCATTCTGTATTTGGGGTTCTGAAAGAGAGGCGTTGCCGTGTCCACCAGCGATGGTGTACTTGACGGCGCTCCACAGACGGCGTTTGATGGGCGCACAGGACGAGATGTATAGAATCATATGACAGTTGTCACGGAGCAAGTTGACTGAGGTTGCATTCAAGTACAGATGGCGAGAAAGAAGAGCCTTTCTATGACCGGGTAAGGCGAGCATAGCGGGCACGAGCAACGGACGTTGCTCGGCGGCGGGCTCGGAAGGCTGCAAATAGCCGTGAGAACGTAGACAGGCATTGAGTGCGGTTCCTATGGTGGTGGAGGCGGTTCGCGGAGGTCTGTCATAGAGGATGCATCGCGTGGCGATAGGACGCTGTGTGTCGGGTATGGAGGGCGCTCTCGGCTCGGAAATGTGCGCGTGAGCAATGTTGAAAAGGGGAAGAACGGATCGAGCGGTGGCGTCGAAACGAAAGATGCAGAGGAAGGCCAGGGCGGTGATGGAAGCGGAGAAGAATATAGAGAGCGTTGGAAGCTTCTGAGGGCGGGGAGACAGGAGAGTGCGGAAGCGACGTGACATGACGTGTGGGAGGTGGTAGTGCGGGGGAGGATGTTGTACGGCGCATGGGAAGCACGCGACGGGGAATGCGAGGTGCGTGAGCGGGCTGTGTGCAATGCACGCATGGCGAGTGGAGTGTGTGTGGCTGTGTCTCGGACGCGGTTCAAAAGCGGTGGAAGGCAGAAGCGACCGCGCGTGCGACCGGCGGGGAGTTGAGCGGGGCGGAATTTGGACCAGGGCGGTGCGGATGTTATGCAGTCCTGTGACAGGGCGAGCAGTAAGTCATTGGCGGGGAGCACGGAGCGAGACGCGGTAGACGCGCTGAGAGAGATAAGCTGTCGATAACGCTGGACGAATTCAAATTGAAATTTTCAAAAAGTACCAAATGATGAAATGTTTTGGTCGCACGCCGCCATTGGTCGTATCTTTTCTGGCGCCCGGATTTGCGCCTTTTTTGGGCGAGAATCAAGTGCGGATCGTGGAGGGGCAATTGCTGATATCGCACGAACGCGATGCAATTGACAGCGCCAGAGCAATCGCGCCGAGCGCTATCGCTTCGCTGCCGCCTCTCATGAAGCGCGGCGCTTTAATGTTACAGCAGCCTCTTTGCCGATGCAAACGTATACAGTGAACGTGCGCGTACCAAGCGATAGCTCCACCCATAAATAGTGCACGCCGTGCTGACAGCGGCGGCAGCGGAACACACTCGAGCTCAGGCGCCCCAGCCCCCGCCAGATGGAGCGCCCAGCGCTCCGCCCGTCTCCGCCCACCTCCGCACCCCCCCCGCTCGCTTCCGTGCCACGTGCCTCCCCCCGCGCCGTCCCCGTCCGCACGCCCCCTCATCCAGCAGCCGCCCGCGCACACACGCGCACGCGCCCCCCCCCCCCAAAGGCGGGCACGCGCGCGCGCCCGCTTTCGCACTGTGTGCGCGTATGCACGCGCCACGTACTGTGGCGGCGCGTGCGCGGCGCGCGCGTGCCATCGATGAACGCCACGTTGCGCGGTCGAGCGCTGCCACCTTTCGCCTTTTCGCGCGTCTCGCGGCCGTCGCGCTCACCGCTCGTTCACCGCCGCGCGTGCTGCGCTCCCTTAAGCGCCGCCGCGCGCGCCGTCGCTGCTGCGGAGCAGCTCGGCTCGTACGTTGATGCGGTCGACGTTCTCGCTCACAATGCAATCCCCTTTGCTCGAGTTTCTTCCTACGGCGCGACGCGGTAGTGCCGATTCCACGCAGTCGTTCGAGACCGCTGTGTCCTCGCACACATCTGCGCGCGCTTCCATGTCCTCCGATCCGGTGCTCATGGCGCGTCTTAACGCGCTCAATCTCAGCTCCGTTCCGAAGCGCACGCCCACCAAGCATCCCAGCGTCGCATCGCCCACGTCGCCTCTTTCCTCTCGTTCGCCCTCTCTGCCTCGCCGTTTCAGCTCGTGTCATGCTTCTACCTCCTCAGCCTCCGACAACCGTCTCTCCATGTCGTCGTCAAACGCTCCCATCCATCAGCTGCCGCCGCTCAGTCCGCTCTCGTCCATGTACGATCCCAACTCCACTTCCGCCTCTGGCTCTGAGGAGGATGCGTCGTGTTCATCCTCCGCCTCGTCAGACTCCGAGCCCACGCAGCTCATGCACACCCGATCCATGTGCGAGCACGGCCTGCGCCAAAACCTGCTTCGCGGCGAAGTGGTCAATGGCGCCGGCGTCAATCTGTCCCCACATCAAGTACCCCTCAATCAGACCCCGTTCAGAAAAGCAATATCCCAACGACAACCCGCTTCTGCCAACCTCCCTGCTGCCCTACGTCATCGTTTCTCGCTGGATCAATCATCCAATCCTACTGCTTCTGTTGCGCACGAGCCTTTTCGCGCGCGCTCGGAGAGTTTGAGCACAAACTTTGACATGCCGCGCGGAAAAGTGCAGCATTTACCGCCATCCGTCACTCGCCCCGCCACCCCGTCGCGCTTACCGCGTCCCAAGGTGTTCATCAGACAGAATTCCACCCGCTCGTCCGTTGTGGACGCCGCCGCCGTCAAGCACGTGCCCAGTGCGTCTGGTAGCAACTTTCTGGAGCCACAGCTAGTTGTACGCGAGATCCCGTTCACCCCGTCGCAGCACTACGCTATGGCGTGCGAGCAGCAGCAGCAGCAGCTGGAACAATTGGAGCAGCTGGAGCACAATACATTAGTGCCCACCACTCAATTTAGCGCCAAAATCACCAACGTGGTAGATAATCAAATGTACTTCACGGACGAAGACGAATTCGACTCGCAGCTGGTGGACCCCACTCGAAACTCTCCCAGCGATGCGCTGTCCTCCAAAGTGCGCCGCGCCGTTAGCGCGCTGAGGAGCATCTCCTTCCAGTCTACCCAGATCGAGGACTTCGACACCGCCTGGGGCCAGACACTCTCCGTCTCACAGGAGAAACAGAACCCTTCATTTGCCAGTCTGGCATCTGCCAAGTGGCGTCGAGCGCGGGGCAAGGTCGTCAACCGCTCCAATGGAAAGCAATTTGAATGTTACAGCGAGAATGACGCGTGCAGCCTTCGTTCAAGTGGCTCCAATTTTTCTCAGAGAGACCGCTCTATGAATGGCCAGAACCATGTCCGTGGCTTCGCGGCCATGAGAATGCGCGCCAACTTTGGTGGCCCTCACAAGCGCTCTTTGTGGGCCGGAGCACGTAGAGAGAGACAGCAACCTCATGCTGTAGCGGCTCAGCTGCTCGTGTCGGGCGCTGGACACGGCTTCCTGGCTGCGTCCACCGATTTGGCTGAACAACGTCAGGCTTTGGCCACCGTGTCACCGTCTGACGCTGTCGAGCCCAGGAACTCAGCGCAGAGAGGCTCTGTGGACAAGTACGTCGAATTCATCCATGCATCGGCGCAGCGAGAGACAAAGGGCAGATTTGGTCCGCGCAACTTCCCGAGTCGTGTGCTCAGGCTGTTCAGAAGAAAATGGAACTAGGGATCCGTAACAGGGAGCCATGTGATCGTCCCTGCTGAAGATATGCAAGCAGATTTTCAATATTTGTCTCGAGGACACTCCGTATCGTTGTATAGAACGCAAAATCGTTGTCATCAATCTATATGGTATCTATGTCTACTACTTTTGCTGCACAAACCGGAACTCGCATCTGTTGTCAGTGCTATCACCATCGGTTTGATTCGCCAATGTCTTATCCAATGTGAAGGTGATCCCGTGACTTTTGGTTGTAATTGGAGAGTATATGGCCTTATCCAACGCACAGAATATGTTGGTCAAGTGCGGAACTCCTTCACTCCGGCACAGTTCGTTGTAGTAGCACTTTTCTGTAAATGATTTATATTTCCGACAAACAACGCAGCTAGGTCAGATACGAATTTGTTCACAAAGAAGGTTGGGAGGCAGAGACTTACTGACGAACAGAGAGTGGTGCTGCCGTCCGTCGACGACATCATCCTCTTGTGACGCTTCGAATGTAGATCCGAAATCTTTTACCATGTTCGCTGTCATGCGGCGAACGGACGCCATCCGATCAAAAGAAAACCACAGTGCCGCTCGTACAATCCAGTAATCTGGTTTTGTCTTGGCCAAAGTCTCCACTTCTTTTCGATGTTCCTCTGAGGAAGAGAATTCCGGCAATATCTCGGCTCCAAAACCAGAGCGGATGATGTTTGACAAGCGAATTTCATTCTTAATACGGGGTGATAGAACTCGATGCGTGGCTATCGCGAGAGCGGTGGTGTGCAGATGGACAGCAGCGCGGTCATCGGTCGCAGTGGAAAGGTGCTTTTCGCAGAGCCTTCTGGTTCCATCTTCTATCTGTTCCACTAAATGTTTGACTTCTTCTACAAGTTCCGGCTGCTTAACCAATGGGAGGGTACGAAGATAAACAAATCTGGTCGCTCGATTCGCTGCCATGTTCATGATTTCTTCGGAAGAACCTTTGGACTGGTCATGGTTCTGTGTTAAAGACCGCCAGAAAGTTGCAGGATTCCGGGTACACGATCTGTGGAAGGTACGCACACCTCGGAATGAGTACGAGTGAGGGATCATGCGCAAGTAGGTAATAATCATTGTCCCAAAGATACCCGTTGCACTTACAATTAAAGTTGTTAAATCCACGCAGTTCGATCCTCGCGATCGATAAACTGAGCCGTGGTAAAGCAAGATGCCGGCTCACGATAAGCGCACTACGACGGTAAAACCTGTCTGCCACGTGAACGAGAATACAGATTCCGTATTAATATGGGAGTCGGCCGAATGACCGTTCAAGCTGCTCCAGTGGTAAGTTTCATTCCCTCGAGTACTGGCGATTCCTCTCGCACGATAGCACGTGCTTCGCTGCGCGCTGATTTGGAATGACCTCGACCCAGATGAGATGCGGAATGGAACGCAAGCGATGTGCTCTGTTACCTTGGAATTTATCATCTGTTCGTGAATCCGCCACTCCGAAATAAGCTGTACACCTTGTAGGTTGGCTTCCGGCTTTTTTTCCGATATCGCTGGCGAGCACGTTTCCGCATGTTGCTGCAGTCGAATCAATATACGAAATTCCTCGTCATCGCAGCACAACTTGTACTGCACAAGGATACGTTCGCCCGAATCTGCCGCTAAGAACACTGGTCTTTTTGCAAGAGCACATCTGCCGACTAAGCTGTGACCAGCAGTCATGGCGTCCATCTCAAGGCTTTTTGCCTTCTGATGAGCAAATCAAGAAAAGCTAACATGAAGCTTCTTCAGATATGTTACATGTTTTATTTGCAATCAGAGGTGGAGAACTTCGATAGGCAGCGTACTGACGGAAAACCGCAGGTGCGTTTACTTGTAGAAAGCAAACTCTTGGTCGTCCTTCTGTACGTTTGCTTTGTACGCGGTTTCAAAATCTGATTGCAGTACGACGTATCGATTCTTTCGAACGGCTTGCATACCAGCTTCCTGGCAAATCGCGGCAATCTCTGCACCGCTAATCTTGTCAGGTCGCGAAACAAAGTCTTCCAGATCCACGTCTTCTGCCAAGTTCATCTTACCTGTGATTACTTGGAACACAAGTCTCTTCTGACGTCGATCAGGCATGGGGAATTCAATCTTTCGGTCAAGTCGACCTGGTCGCAGCAAAGCCGGGTCAAGAGTATCCGCCCGATTCGTACACATAATAACCTTAACGTTAGAAAACTGATCGAATCCATCCATTTGGTTGAGAAGCTCCATAAGAATACGTTGAACTTCACGATCAGCCCCAGTCTGAGCATCGAAACGTTTGGTAGCAATGGCATCAATCTCATCAATAAAGATAATAGCAGGGGCATTTTCTCTAGCCAGTCTGAACACATCACGAACCATTCTTGGTCCTTCTCCCAGGTATTTCTGCACAAACTCCGATCCCACAACGCGAATGAAGGACGCAGTCGTGTGATTCGCGACAGCCTTTGCAAGCATGGTCTTTCCAGTTCCAGGAGCACCGTACAACAGCACACCTCGGGGCGGATCAATGCCGATCTGCTCGTATAGGCCAGCGTGGGTGAGTGGCAGTTCCACAGCTTCGCGTATTTCTTGTTTTTGAATGTCCAGTCCTCCAATATCTGAGTACGATACGTCGGGTTTCTCGTCAGCCCCCATCATGGAGATGGTCGAGTCCGCCTCTGGGGGAAGAATATCAACAAGAGCAGTGGAATGACGATGCAGAGCAACAGAAGAGCTTGGCTTCAATAACTCACGATTGACAGTTGATAGAATGCGAACATAACAGTTAGAACCGGTGGTGGAGCCAACAATACCAGTGTTGGCATCGACCATCTCTAGGAACTGGCCAATAACTAGCGGGACGGATTGAATCCTCTTCACTTCTTCCTGTGCATGAAGCAACTCTCTCTTGAGAGATTTCATCTCGTCTTTCACATAACCTTCCTGAATTTCCAAGAACTCAAGCTGCCGTTCAAGCATTTTGAACTTGATGTACAGATCGTCATTCTTCTCCGCGCTGGGCGCGGATGTGGGCTTTTCCAGTATGGTGGCTGGTGCGGAGACCACCGGTTCAACTTCCATAGCGTTGCTCATGGCGACTCTCTTTTCTTAAGCGAATGACTGTACTGAAGCGCTCCAAAAACAAGGGGTGTAATCAAAGATATCGCCGACGGTTCTTTTATGCAGTGCAGCAAACAGGCCAAACGGGCTGTAGTGGAAGACGGAACACAAGTGCGGATGAAATCTGCTTCGAAGATTACTCTCCTTTGTGAAACGAGAAGCTAAGGCCTTGGCCGGGGACCCTGAACGAAAGGTAACCCTCTTGCCACCAACGGCACTGTCGTGGCTACAAAGCTGGAATGGCTGCGGCCCGTGACGGTGAGTTCCAGCAGTAGGCGCGCGGCGCTGTGCTCCAAGACAGAAGAGTCAGGAACAGCGGTGTTGGCATTCGTAGTCAAAACAAAAAATAAACGAATTTGCTTTCAGAGTCCAAATGGACCTACCCTTGGTACTACAAGGGTAGTCAGCCCCTGCATTCCAGCCGGGGCACAAAAAGTCGGGGCTTCATCAATGCTTCTGATCCCTTTCTGAACACCATTGGTCGCTTCTGTCTCCCGCAGCAACTCGAGCATTCCTTGAGCTCTGATAGCGGCGTCGATCATCGGCTCTCGTTCAGCACTCGGCAGAGACAAAGTTTTCACTAGCAGCCACACTTTATCACAGCAAATATGAGTCGCTACGATCGAGCAATCACCGTTTTCTCACCGGATGGCCACTTGTTCCAAGTCGAATATGCACTGGAGGCCGTGCGCAAGGGATCCACAGCGGTAAGTCTAACCTGTCTGCATATCAACTTCTGCATTTCCAGCTTGTTTGCGTAGGCGAATCTGCAGGATTTCTGCATTCGCTTATGATTCAGCGAGCGCGTCTGTGAAAGAATCTAACTCTTCTCTTTCACATGATGACGGTATTGTAATCATTACATGTTTCAATCGAAACTTTTTGTTTGGATTAGGTTGGTATTCGTGGTGATAATGTGATCGTCTTGGCTGTCGAGAAAAAGAGTACGGCAAAGCTTCAAGATGCGCGCACTGTTCGCAAAACTGCTCGTATCGATGAGCGAATTTGTCTGGCCTTTGCTGGCCTTACTGCGGACGCTCGCGTGCTCATTAACAAAGCTCGAAAAGAATGCCAGAGCTACCGTCTAATGGTTGAAGATGCTCCTAGCGTAGATTACATCTCTCGCTATATCGCCACAACTCAACAACGGTATACACAAAGTGGTGGAGTTCGGCCTTTTGGGATCAGTACTTTGATCATTGGTTTTGATTCAGACGGGACTCCACGCCTTTTCCAAACGGATCCCTCAGGCCTGTTCTCGGAGTGGAAGGCAAACGCTATTGGGCGGAACTCCAAAACTGTGCTAGAGTTCTTGGAGAAGAAATACAACGAATGTGTCCTTGACGCACCAAAGGAAAAAGCTGATGACGAGACCATCAAACTGGCTATCAAGGCTATGTTGGAAGTTGTTGAGAGTTCACACAAGAACATTGAAGTCACCCTGATGTATCGGGACTCGGGTGTAAAGGTGTTGGAAGAGAAGGAGGTAGAAGCCTTGGTGACCGCCGTAGAAACTGAGAAGACAGAAGCAGAGGAGAAGAAGAAGCCATCTTCAAAGAAGTAAAGATAAATACGCTGATCAGTTTACTTCACTCCCTGTATCCGTCCGTGAATTGACCGAAGCATTTGCAGACCGTCGATTAAATTCGCCACTGCATCTTGGATCATCTTGAATCACAGGTAGTGGGCTGCACTCATCGTCACGCGCTCGTACTATCGAAACTCGTCCTGGGAGTTACACTTTGGGCTGTGTCGCATTAAGCGAATATTGTATGCAGAGGAGGGGCTCTTGACAGCAAAACAAGGGCCTATGCAGGAACGCTTCTGAATGCATGCGCGAACAACTTGCAAACGAGATTTGGAAAGGCCTCAGTCCGTGTACCTCTATAATTCACTCTCTAGTTGCAGCTTTGAGAAGCAGATGAGCAATCAGCATTACATAACGGAACCCCAGTATGTTGAAGAATGTTGGAACGCCAAAGACCACGAGGACGTTGCGCTCATTGGATACTCAATATATTTCCAAGTGTTTCGTTGCTGACTTGCGTTATTGAGTCCGAGTACAACTCCAGATGAAACTATTTGCCCGGGTACCGTGTTATGTTAATACTCCTCGCTAGCTGAGCATGAACTCGCAGAAATGTAGGGCTGGTGTAGAAGTGTCCCCTACTACTCGGCTAAGACAACGTTATCAATGAGCCGCGCTCGCCCAAGCATAGCCGCAACACAGAGCACCAACGCTCCCTGTTCACGAAGTAGTTCACCGTTCATTTCACGCATTGTCCACCGGTCGCAGACACTCACATACATCAATTGCAGCATAGGGTGGTTCTCTATTTCCGCCCTTACAGCTTGTCGCAAGGCTTCGACGTCTCGCATTCCATCATCCCAACACGTTTTACCTACACATAAGGCTTTCCAAAGCGTGTTTGCTTCCTTTCGCTCCTCCTCACTGAGATAGGCGTTTCTTGAGGACATCGCTAATCCATCTTTCTCTCTTTGTGTGTCCACGAGTCTGACTTCGCATCTGAGCCATAGATCGTCCACTATGCGACTTACGACAGCACACTGCTGGGCGTCCTTCAAGCCGAAATAACATCTATCTGCTCTGGTCAAAGCCAGTGTTTTTGCAACAACAGTCGCTACCCCGCGGAAGAATGTCGGGCGGAAAGCTCCTTCGGTGGACTCGTTCCTATCAGGGTTGCCAGCGCCACAGATCACATGAGTATCAAACGATGGCGGGTATAGGTGTTCCTCTTCTGGTGCGAAAAATATATCAGCTCCCCACTTCTCAGATAGTTCTCTATCTCGCTGTTCATTTCTAGGGTATGTTGTTAAGTCTTCATGGGCTGCAAATTGCAAAGGATTCACGAACAAAGTTACCACTGTTAGATCATTTTCCAAGACGCTTTGTCTCACCAAGGCCCCGTGTCCGTCGTGGAGGGCGCCCATGGTCATAACGATTCCCAGTGTACTTGATTTTGGCACCGAATTTAGATGTTCAAGCAAGGCACTAGCATTCCGAATGGTGATGATCTTCTGCTTGCCTAAATTAATCCCAGAGTCCATAACACCACGGTAAACCGTACACACCCTTGTTCCCAAACGGAGGCCTTCGTTTGTTTTATGTCTTTGCTCGTCTGAAGGACTGAGAAATATGATGCTCTACTACACCCTCGACACAACCAGTTTCAGTGATACAAAGCTCGCAAGCAAGAGAAGAGGGATCGCTACCCTGTGCCCCAGGCCTTCGAAGCGTGAGTTTGATCTGTTGAGATTAAAGAGACCCTATCAACCCGAACAAGTGAAGGTGATATCTACAGGTGCGAACTCGGTAAAATCGACGCGTTTATTAGACGTTGTCAGGTTAGCTCAACTGCCGCAGCGCAAATCCCGTCAAAAAAAACGCGTCTGCCCAATACTATCGACAAGCTGACAAGCTGCTACAAGGAACGCTAGCGTTTACTATGCAATCTCTTTTACTCCATCATGCGCTACAACGCTGCGAAGGGAATCGTCATCCAAATGCTCTCTTCCAAATGAACTGTCGAAACTGGTGTGTATGAGCTCAAGGTGGCTTCGCCAACAACACTTTCATTGCCACATTCACAAACCCTTCCTCAGTAAGAACATCACGCTTGTGATCCGTCAGCACCACGTCCACGTCTGATTCGCTCCATACGTTACCGTTCCTTGCGAATGACAATGATGGTCGTGAAGAACCTGCCTCACCGCCGGACGCACGCAACAGCCGCAAACTTGGTGCTCAACACTCTCTTTGGGTGTGTGACTTTCTGAAATCTTCCACGTAGCTCCGGCGGCTCCCGTCGGCGTCTAACCGCGGGGCGCTTTTTGAGCAACTCGTGAAACGACTTGATGAATGAATCCATGTCAAGCACTTGCTTTGATCCATTTATTCCACGACAAAATCTTCCATATCATCCCGGTCTACACTGACTCCAGCTTGACTGAGACACTGTTGTAGTATATGGTGCCACTCCGGTACTTCCTCCTGAGCAGTGATCTTTTGTTCGCCCAGTGAGACGTAGATGCAAGAACCGTGGATTTTTCGCGTAACCCGGCTTCCTCCTCTTCTTCTGGCTCGATTGCGGAGGTCTTCGCATGAGGCAATAGCTGCTGCTGCTTAGTGAGCGGCAGAGGAGCGTGATTGCCGTCGGTTGCGACTTGCGACACGGGGGGAGCGTGTTGTGGGCGCGGGCCAGTGTGCATCTGTTTGACGGCATCGCTTGTTCCGGCAGGATCGACAGCAGGGTCTTGCCCTCGTTGTTTGGTTAGAGCGGGTCGGCGGCGGTGCGCCACAGCGCAAGCACCACGTAATCACGGCACAAACGAATTGGGAGACACGCCGCTTCACAAAACTGCGGGACATTGCGGGACACTGCATGGACACTGCAGGGATGATCTTGCAAGCATGATCCTGATCTTGCGAGGATGATCCTTGCAGTGTCCCGCAGTTTTGTGAAGCGGCGTATCCCCCAATTTGTTTGTGCAGGTGACGTCGATGCCACGCGCCAGCAGCGCTTCCACCATCGCTCCGTGTCCTTTCTGAGCGGCGTAGTGCAACGCGGTGTGGATATCACCGGTAGCGCTGTTCACGTCGGCGC
This sequence comes from Gracilaria caudata, assembly GCA_030374735.1. Lineage (NCBI taxonomy): Eukaryota > Rhodophyta > Florideophyceae > Gracilariales > Gracilariaceae > Gracilaria > Gracilaria caudata. The sequence goes on from JASCIV010000126.1 coordinate 25,315, forward strand.
CGCGCGGTAGAAGGGCGCTTCCGCCGCTGAGACGCAACCATTCCAAGCTGCGTAGTGCAACGCTGGTTCGCTATGATCATTTTTCCTGTTCCCTTCGGCGCCGTGTGAAAGCAGCGTTTCCGCTACGGTAATGTGTCCAAGTGAAGCGGCGTACCCTAGTAGTGCAGCGCAGAGCCGCAGAATTTGTTTGTACCATTAGCATCGGCGCCGAGAGCCAGAAGCATCGCCACGCGCTGCAGATCGCTGCGCTCGGCAGCCTTACGCAGCGCGCAGTCCTCGTGCATGTTTGTTACCGCGCGCGACTCAAGCACCGCCCTTGCCGCGAACGACGTGCCATTTTATATCGCGCGCCGCAGCCACCCATGTATACGTACAAGGGTATCTTCGTTTGGCTTAGACGTACCCTTGTAGTTTATACCATGAAGCGATCATCATGTAGCGAGCGCGTCGGGTTTGGCCCGCGTAGGCGACGCGTATGACCGGTGTTTTGTTGGCTGACAAATATCATGGCACAGAGAAGGTTATGGTGTAATCAACAGGTTGCGGGCGCAGCAGTCGTCGCGGCGCTGGAAGTGCATGCCTCTCTCTTTCCCGCCCTTTGCACCCTTTACTTGCGTAACTCTTGCTTCTCTCTTGATCCCTTGTGGTTTAATGGGCTAAGACGGACTCGTCTCCCTGGAACCAGTACGAAGGAACGTTTTCACGGAGTTATTCAAGGAAACTCAAGCAGGCACTGCGTTTGTTTCCGTGGGTGTAAGGATAACCGCCGTAGCGTCCAGAGCCGACTCTTTGCGGCTGTAGAAGGGTTGTTTTTGCGCGCGAGCGTTCTTGTCTCTTGGAGTAAAATAACTGCGAAGGTTCCCTTGCACCTTCGTGATGGGGAGATTGTCAGCAGGGAGAAGAATTACAAACGAAAATTGATGCGTATCATGCGCGCATTTGCGGCTGCTTCTGAGCACGATATTCAAGGAATGTCGCAAGCGGGCGTTGTCGATGCTCTTGTAATGCAAGTCCAAGTTCACGGATGACCCATGGGCGCGACTTGCTTCCTTTCATTACAAGAAGGAGAACACAAGGGCTCCGCATCTGTTTCTACTACAAGCCGTCATTGATCAAATAGACATTTCCTCTCAAACAAAGATTCTGGGATTCCGTTTATTCGTTCATCCTCTCTATCTCAATTCAGCTTCTACTCCACATGTTTTTCTCGTTACGGAGGAACTGCAACACTTCTGAACATCTTTGAGAAGACGATAACGCATTGCAGAAAGATCCGATCAGAAAATCATGTCCGAATCCTTCCCGGATGAAGTGGAAGTCCTTTTCGCCTTCAGAACCTTTTGTATAGATTGCAGGTCTAGATGAAGACTCAACTCTTGAACGAAATCTGAAGCGTAGAAACGCCAGAAACCATATCATAATCAAGCTCGCTGCTGGCTGCATCGAATACGGAGTCAAAGTGAGGAGTGCTAACCAGAGAAGTAATTGCTCCCTCGAATATGGAAATCGGAACAGGGCCTATGCAAGTGAGAGTAGAGACGATAAGAATAATGCCGCAAGAAGTTGTCTTCACCTTTGTGCCGGCGCACACAATGCCATTGTCGTCAAAGAATTTCACACAAATGCTTTGCACTAGTAGAGCGACGTCCACTGCAGGTTCACTGGGAACAAATCCTGGCCCAACGTCAATAACTGGCGTTTCAGTTGGAAAAGGTTCTTCGATGAACTCTTGGACGGAAACGACCTGCACAATCTCGGAGTGGTCATCAATGTGTTCCGAGAGCGTCACACGGGGAAATAGAGAGAGACAAGAGAGAACGATGGCCAGAAGAAGTTGAATGGAAGTCTTCATCTCAGGAAAGGTTTATAAATGATGCCGTGATGTCCCAGAAGCAAGTTGATCCGCTTTCGTTGTGCGAGAAGGGTGGGGTCGGATCCGAGGAACGATGAGAAGCAGAAGCGCGGTATATGTAGGGATGCTTCGTAGGTCATCTTTTTCGCATTGCAGGTTGAATGCAATAGACTCCTTGTTCAGGTTTTTTTAGCATGCTTCGAAGCGATTGGCGATATGTTGAAGTCAGTTCAGTTGAGTAGAAGGCACCAAAATAAGCGATATTCAATTGATAAAGTACCAACCGCTCGCCCTATGGATGTGAAGCCGAAGGTCATAGTTTGAAGCAGGGATTGGAAAAAGTGTTTTCTACTTGTATCATTAGAGCTACGTGGAGTTGACTAGTATGTACGTCACTGCAGTATCTACGCCAGGGTATTCAGCACAACCGCCCGTGTATATCGTTTAACTCCCGTGAAGAGCTTTTTTCCGGACTTGGTTAACTTCCCTTTTTCTTCAGTCGTGCGCGAAGGCTTAAACAAGAGAATGAATGGGCTCACCTATAATCCCTCCACGCCCAAAAGGGTGTCGTCTCGGCCCCTTTTTCTGGCATTTAAAGACAAACGGGGATGCATACTACAATCGATATGTACATCTATCAAATCGCTTCCAGATTACGTCTCCAACGCACTCATGAAAAGCCGATGCAAGTTTACCGGAGCGTAACCATTGGCTTATGCATTAGATTTTTCTTTGTCGATATAGAACGTGAAAACGCCAATACGCTCCTGAAGCAGGTGAGAAACGGTGGCGAAGCTGCCTTTTCTGCCGTGAGTATCGATAAGTAACCGCCTACGAAAGAGGTGCAGAGTTTGACGGTTACACTTGCCATCGTTTGGCCGATCTTACACGTCCAATCTGCTTTGTTACAACGTGGAAGAATTTGGAGTGCCAGTGTTCAAGAATCTGATTGTGGAAGATTGCATAGCTTGCAGGCAGTTTTCTATTATCTCTCTCTATTATACCACATAGGTACTTCAGAACACTTAATATGTAGTCCTGAGACGAGGAAAGAGGACTAAATAAGCTTCAAAGGCGACAAATTTGCTTCTCCAGTGCAACGTATGCTACGGTCTGGTTCGAAGGATAGACCTGGTCGATATTAGGCGTGCCACATATCGAAGTAACCGAGCACTTCAATAAGTCCCTCAAGCTCACCATGCTACTCTCCATCCTGTAAACCGACCATGTGTTACGTACGTTGCGCTCCCGAATTCGCTCGTTCCTGTTCTTGTTTTGACACTGTCGACGAAGCTGCGTTCTTAATAGTAGTTAATCGATATGCGTTTCTGATGACGAGTGTGTTCCATACATGCACAAAGAGGTCCGTAAAGGTGGTACAGTAGTCAACAAACCCTAACCCTTCAAGCTCAAATCCAAGGAAATGTGACCGCAAGGCATTAGATGGCGCATATGCGCTATCTCGTTTTCATCCATCGAAAAGCTCTGCCACGGTGGCAAGCGGAGTCTGTGCAATTGTTCACGGGCCTCTCGAGCTGTATTGGCCTCGGTCTAACGTCAGTTATAAGGATACCGGTTGGCATACAGCCGGCGATACGTAAATGATATGCTTTGAGTGGAGGGTCCAGATAGTTTAAGATAGTTCTCCTTTAATCTAGCAAATAGAACATTCAAGTCTTCGACGGTAGATACACTTCGAGAATGTTCCAGTGAAAAAGGAAAAGGAGGCGTGATTCAAATGGCGAAATGGTTCGCAAGAGGTGGTGGTGAGGGCATAGTTGGCTGCATTTGAGCATGGGGACGGCAGGAAGTTGGGCTCGCGGGAGGGGGGGGGGTGGCATGCACCACACATTACTGAATTACTAGGTATGTAGGTATGCATCGATGCAGGAATTAGGACGACCGGTAGGAATGCCCTTAGTGGGTCCGGTGAGGAATCTCCCAAATGAACCTTGAATCATTCAGTCAAGCAATATTCTTGGCGTTTGGGAATCGAAATTTACGCCATCACCATCATGATGATGGACAATAAATTTTGCATATATCAACATCCGTGCCATACTGTATTAGCTGATGCATCAAGTGGTTATCCTTTAACAGTTTCCCGCATCCGGGCGGCGGATATTGTGGCTGGCACAAGGGCAATCTAATATTATGTCGGGGGTTAAAAACTAAAACAGGAATCCAGGCGTTGGAATGTCAATAAATATAGGTATATCGGAAAGTATAGCACCAGGCAGAGTTTTTGGTGAACACGAGAAACCTTGACGGCGTCCCCCCGTACCCTTTTCACATTCCTTGACAATACACAAATCGGGGTCCGACAAAAGACTGCAATCTCTGAAAGCAAGTTTCTTAGACTTGCGACACGCATCAGGACAGGTTAAAACTTCTTCATTGTCAGCCACATTCTTCCTGTTAAGAACGAAATCTTCTTCAACCCTCCTTACCCGCTCCATATCCTCTAAGAACCGGCTAATAACCGCCGGGCCAGCAACCGAAGCTTCTAAGTTGCAATCGGGGCGTCCATTACAGGCAGGAAATTCTTCTACGTGTAGTTGTCGACTGATTGCCCTGCGACGCCCAGCAAAAGGCTCCGCACACTTTGCAAATGTGTCAAAGCTCGTTCCGGGCTCATAATCAAACAGGGATTCCTTTTCGTCCGTCATACACCACTCTCGGGTACAATAAGCGTAAGAGTCTGGCTGTGTCTCACGCCAATCGAGTTCCTCTGGTGGGGGGAGAGGCACTTGCGCTCCATTTCTCTTCATCCAGTCGTCCTCACGGTTTCCATTTGAAGAGCCTAGTAAACCGATAATGCTTTCTCCTTCTCTGTTCTTAGGGCATACCTGAGTCGTTTGCAGGATACAACCCATACTGAAGCTATCATAATATCCGACCCAAACATTCAGCTCCATCCCAAACATTTTCACAGTAATCAAATCTCCCATAAGCCTTACTTCAACTTCTAGAAATGTTTGCAAACCTGGCTGCAATTGTTTTTGTACACCATTCACATAGAAGAAAATATCACATGTTCTAGTCCCTGATGCTGTAGTGCCAAAAGGTGTTATCATATTATATGCTTCAACTTGAGTTCGCACACCACCTGGCTTCGTTGGAATAGAAATTTGAATTCTCGGTCGTGCTGTCTGAGAAATGACTACTCCCGCGATGGTCGAGTATTCAGGCAAGCCCTGAACTTCCACAAATCTTGCTTGAACCTCAAACGTAGTTTCAACTCCTTGCGACGTTGCAAGGATCACCTCACCTTTTGCCATGCAACGATAATATAAACCATCATAAGTTCGAATATGTGGATCCCAGTAGGCCCTTCCACATCCACTTCCAAGCTTTGTTGGTGTAGGTGATGGAGTGGGAGTTATTGATTGAGTTACTGCCGCTGACGGAGTTGAAGATGGACTGGCGGAAGGTGAAGGTGAAGGCGTCGGTGTGGCAGAGGGCGTTGAGCTTGGAGTTGCTGACACTGACGCAGTTGAGGATGGACTGACGGAAGGTGAAGGCGACGGTGTCGGTGTGGCAGAGGGTGTTGAGCTAGGAGTTGCAGACACTGACGCAGTCGAGGATGGACTGACGGAAGGCGACGGCGACGGTGTCGATGTGGCCGAGGGTGTTGAGCTAGGAGATGGAGACGGTTTCGGCATACAGCGAAATCCGTTGACGGAGATAATGTCCTCAGGGATAAAATCTCCAAACAGTGAGCATCTATCTACCTCGCACTGGGGGTTTTGGCATTCGTTTATCGCTTGTGTCCGGGAAAAACGACACACCTGCGGACATTGAGCAAGACACGCTTCCAAGGTGAGTGTGAAGACCACAAGTTGCAGAAGGAACGGTGCAAGGCGTCCCATATTTGCCACAGTGTAACAGCCTGATGGTGATAGACATGAGGGTGTCCAGAGAACCACAGATTAAAAGTTGCTTAAGTACCGCTTCGCATGGGCATGCGAAGAGCAGTTCCGTTTACAGAAGACAAACGTTATCTGTTAAAACTGTGTTACCAAGGGTAATGGCTATACACCAAGCTTCAACAGCCATCGAGAAACAATAGCTAAAACAAGTTTGCGTTGCGAGAGAAACCGCTGTACAACGAAAATGAAGTCATTTCCAAACTTGATCCTTCCCACACCCTCACATGAACCGGCCATACGAGAGAGGGCCCATACTACTCTTGCGATGCATACAAACTAGTTCCCTAAAAATCTGCTCACTGACCCAGCTCACACAAATTCAGATACTGGTTGCGATATTAGCATTCGAAGGGTTGTGTTTCTTCGGAGTCTACGAAGGTACTCTACCTTCGTATTCGACAGTTGGCCCGCAGGCCCCTTTTATTTTTTTTTAGTTTAGAGCAGGGGTAGCGACGCTACCGCAGCATTCTACTCTTGCTTGCGCCATGCACAAAATAAACATTTCTCTCCCCCTGGAACTGTTCTAGAACAGTACCGAACCACATCATGATGAACATCATTGTACCAGATAGTATTGCACTATTGTTGAGGACCCAGAGAGACCGCGGAACCTACGGATCGACCTTCCCGAGACGTGCAGTAGACCGACGAGGTGGTTAAGATAGCCTGTCCGCATTTGAAAGGTAATTGGCGAGGGCCAACTTCATACAGTGGCCAAGAGCAGTTGTATGCGTGCACCAGGGGCTGAAACTCATACCAACTTGCGTTCACTTGCGTTCCTCAACAAATTCTGAACCTCGCTTTGATGTCATCCAAGTCTTTTGGAGTCTATTGAACGACATTCACGGCTGCCGAAAGAGACTAGGGTTGAAACATCATCACAGAGATCCTCGTCTCGCCACAAACAGTGAATATCGGACGCGCACGAAAAGAAGGATGGAAGCCCTAAGCTCCGTTTCGAAACATGGGATAGATGCGACTGATGAACGTAATAATGAGTACTTAACTATTGATCGCGGTTTAAGAAACTGTGTGAGAGAAAGCGAGGGACCTGATTATGGTTCAGTAAGAGATGAAAACGATTCCCTTCCTACAAATGACGAAGACTACCGGGTGAGGATCGAGGCTGTTCCAGAAACCGTGAAGGCAGAGGATATCGAGAGGAGTATTCAAAAGTATGGTGCTTCCCAAAAACTGGCCTCATATCTCGTGTTGTTCTTCGTCGGGAGTGTGTTCATTACCATGTGGCCACATCCAAGGTTGAAGCCCACCGAGCACAAGAGTTTTGTGGTCGGCAGAGATGCGTGTATCAAATCCTTCAACACATGTACGACAGATGGAACGATTTCGAACAGAACATGTACGGAAAAGCTCGTCACTTGTGAAAGTCGTCTTACGAATCCGAGCGACCGTTGCGTTGCAAACTATGTGAATTGTACAAGTTGGGCTCACTCTCTAGAAGGTGAGCATCAGAAAGAAGGTTTAGAGCGTTGTGAGAATAACTTCAAACTCTGTCAGGAATACCACAAGAGGCAATCAAACTGGAAAGGTGTTGCTTTCGCGACGATGATACTAACCGTATTGGCTGTCCTGTCACAGTTACCCCCCGTAATCTTTGTTTGTATTCTGTTGGAAATCGCGATAGGTGTGTACAGTGACTCATTTCGCGGGTACGCTCTTGGAAATTTTGCTGCCGGATTGGTTTTACCATGCCTTGTTGGTCCATTATCCCAACGTCAGGCGCAAGCCCGACAACAGGCACGAACCGCGCAGCAAGTGGAAGATATACTTGAAAGATACCGAAGTTATCAAAGAGAAGCAGAGTCGTACGAGCAGCCTTAGGCCTCAAAGAAGAGAGCTGGGCAGGTGATGTGTTGAGAAATTCTCAACACATCACCTCCCCAGCTGTCTTCTCAACTTGAGATTTGCTCGTTCCTTTTGCTTGGGCCATACAGACGCTGTTCCATATATGTTGTTCAAACTGTTTCAAGGGCTATTTAATCTTAGGCATTGAGGGTAGATACTACGGATAATACTGTTCGACCTAACTGACATTCTCCTGTTCTTGATTAAACGGGGTCACCTTCGGTTACTTCACACCATGCCTGAGTCCTTTTGCTCTCCTCGACCTCCATGAGAGTATGATGCATGCGAAAACATCTCGCTCTCTCATTTATAAGCACATCCAACTTAATTAGTCAAAGTTGTTGTTCCTGGTTTGTCACTGGTGCTCAGTTGACCTCCTACTAGCGGATTGGATAGGATACCCATATACCTTCGTGTATATATATATATATATATATATATAGAGAGAGAGAGAGAGAGAGAGAGAGAGAGAACTTAATTAGAACTAAGCGTAGAGCGATTCTGCTGCAAGAAATGCTCTCTCACTAATAAGGCCGGCAGCATGCTCTTGCTGAACGTGGCGTGCACTCGAGTACAGCAGAAAGCTCTGAAGAGTGGACAAAGTTTGGTCTGCGTTTGCACGGACGCGATTCCGGGTATAGGCTGTGTTGTTTGCTGTGGGTGCTGAGTCATTTTGTGGTCACACGAAGCGAAGTCGTTGATGAGCCGGCGAAGGGAACATTGGACATAGGTACAGCTTTCCTTTCCGATCATATGCATATGATTAGAAAGGAAAGGTAACTGTATCTATGGATTTCGTGGAACCATGTCGGAAGGTAACGACACGGCGACATTACTGTCACAAGTCCGAACGGGTATGAAAAATGCAGTCGAACCGAGAGAAACGAAAGTAGTATATCGCCGTCTTTGGACCCGCTTGGGTCGCACCTACTGGGCAAGAGGATGGTGTGCACCTGCAGGCCCGGCGTCTTAGAGCATTACATCTTGAAATCATTTCAAGATGTCCTCTATCTTGAGCGCAAATCGCTGATTACTCGAAAACGCGTGGAGATCGCTTTTATCCCACAACAAATGTCCTCCATGAACTCTTTCAAGAAGATCATTCCTCCCCCTTCGTGAGAGACAATGGTTATTTGTTTTCGATATCCCCAAGAAATGGCCCAAAAAGATACTGACCTTTCTAGCGAGAGAGCCCTTCTTTACACAGAGGCGCTCCAGCTTACGTCGAAAATAGGCTCAGTGCTGGTAAGCAGAGAGGGAGTCTGCAGTATGTAGTAATTGAACTGCGGCGCCCGTAAAAGAGAGAGAGAGAGAGAGAGAGAGAGAGAGAGAGAGAGAGGGAGATGCTGCGTTTTTCTCCTTCAAGAGCTACGGAACCTGCTATAATTGAACGATAGCGAGGGCATTTTCCAAAGAAGAAGAAAGGTGGAGACAAAGGGGTCTGCGGTTCGCGGAGATGTGACGAGGCGTTATGCGCTACAGGTATGAAAAGCTATGCATCTGGTGGGAGAACGACGTAAGTACAACATGTGTTCTCGGGAAGTCGCTCTGAGAGGAAAGCACTAATGCTAAATTTCTGCGTGCCTTGATTACGATTATGATGATGATCGCCATCTGTTGAGAAATGCGAGGTCACAGTTGTCCGTGAAAATAACAAACTGATACAGCCCAATACGATACCGGGTTAAGATTCCATCCCGCACGTTCCGATGACATCAGATCTGTATTTCCCGCCCCTTCAATTGTTATTGCAGCTCAAGCATTTACCACCACCTTGCGAGTCTATCTGCATTTCGGTTAAGTCCGCGGTCCTACTTTGTAACCAGGGGCCACCAGGGGCCGAACAGATGATTTTGATATCTCCCTGGCCAAAGTCACACTGTGCAAATACAATCAGATGCTCTGTCCTTTGTTCGCATGCCAAAACTAACACCTTCGGTGTGACCTTCGGGCCATCCGCATTCACTGTGAATTTCACAGGACAAGAGCTGTTGTGCACAATAACTGGAGCTCTAAAACATGCGAACTTGCGTTCGTCAACGATTTCTAAGCTTCGCTTCAATGTCATCCGGGTGTTGGGGTCTGTTGAACGGCAACCATAACTGCGTAAAAGCAAATGGTTGAGATGTCGTCACAGAGATCATTGTTTCGCAACAAAGAGCAAACACCTGACGCACACTCAAAGGAGCATGGAATCCCTAGCTTCTATATCAAAACACGAAATAGATGTGAACGATGAAAGTAATACTGATTGCTTGAGTATCGATCTCGGCTTAAGGAACTGTGCGAGAGAAACTGAGGACTCTGAATATGGTTCGCTGAAAAAAGATGACGGCGTTCCCGCAGACCATGACAGAGACCTTCGGATAACGATCGACGTTTTCGAGACCGATGAGGGAGCTCCAAGGACGGATGGAGCTATGAAAAACAAGAACAATTCGTTAGGCTTGGGGATCACGCAGAAGCTTGGCACTTCGCATATGCTTGCGGCATACGTAGCCTTCTTTTGCCTCGGAAGTTTGCTGATTAATACTTGGCCTCATCCAAGATTGGAGCTGGCCGAACACGAAGATTTTGTGGCTGGAAGAGATCAGTGCGTTAAATCATTCAAAGCTTGCACGACGGAGGAAAAGATTTCGAACAGTACATGTACAGAAAAGTTCGTGGAGTGCGGAAGACGTCTTGAGAGTCTGAGCGATCAATGCACTGCCGACTACGTCAACTGTTCGAATTGGGCTAACTCTTTAAACGGTGAACATAGGAAAGAAGGTTTAGACCGCTGTCAGATGCAACTTGGACAGTGTCAAGCATATTCCAACAGGAAGTCCGACTGGAAAGGTGTTGCTTTCGTGGTGATGCTGCTAACAGTTTTAGGATTGTTGTCACAGTCGGTTGGAGTGTTCGTTTTTTTGTGGCTTGTTGAAGTAGCAGTAGGACTGTACACTGATTCGTTTCGTGGATACGCTCTCGGAAGTTTTCTTGCCGGAGTGGTGTTTCCATGTATTGGTGGCAATGCTCTCATCGAGCAAGCCCAACGACAAGCGCGCGTCTAGCGCGATCAAGCCCAGGTGCAGAATATGGTGTATGCGTATCAAAGAGCACCCGTAGCGCAGCGTAGAGTCTCATCGTAACTTCGAGGTCTGGGAGGTCGCGTCGCGAAAGTAGTGAATGAATGTCGCGCCCTTTGCATTGCTCCAAGGCCCAAAAAAAAAGATGATGCCACAGACTGTGTTTGGGCATGTTGGGGGGATAGCCATGTCATGATGATGATGATGATCATCATCATGATAAGCTTCTCGCTATTAAGGGGCTACGAAGGGTAACCTTCTGTCTCCTGAGCAGGGTAAACGGACCCGGCCGCGTTCAAGGCCGCTCGCTGCGGCCCAGATTGTCACGAGTTAAGCTGATGCTTCTCATACATGCCTATCACGATAGCTGTTGCTTTTCCGGCTAACCTCAGGTAATTGCGTTGCCGTCGGCGTCCACCTTCTTCACGATGCAAGGTTCTCGATGCGGATGCCGAACGGGCCCTCGTAGTAACCCGGCTCGTTGCTGGTGATGAAGCCGCCCTCCACGCCGTCGCATTCGCCTGCGCCTTTAACGAGATCATGTGCGGGCTCTCATGCACGTTCAAGAACCACCCCACGCCATGGCCGGTGCCGTTCGCAGAATCCAGTCCGCCGTCCCACAGCGCGCGACTCGAAAAGCAGTCGATCTGGATGGTCGAAGTTTGGGAGCACCTGTGTGAGAGGTGACATACCCATGTGCGGAAACCTTTCACGTGGAAGAAGGCAGACAAGATAGAGCATTTGTTCAGTACGCATACGGCGAAGTATCGCACTCGTTACTGACTTCGTGCGTTCTCGAATCTCACCTTGATAGCCACAGAAGGCTAAGAGGGATGAGTGTTGACCTTTAACCGTTCCTTCCATGGGTAGGTCTTGGCCCAAAGCTTGTGAGGGAGCTCTGCACAAGTTCTGCCCATGTTGGAACTGCAAGGGTTATCTACAGTAGCGTTCGAACGCTACCCTAAGGGTAGTAGCGTTTACCCTTGCAGTTCCAATTCCTGCATCGACCCTTATTCCCTGGAAGTCCTTCACTGTATTTGTCAGTTGTACGATAGCAGATGATCTGCTCTGTTGTAACCATACAACAGGCTTTACAGCAGTTCAACATCACCCCCTCACATTTCGTCCGCATGGCGCAAATTGCCAACTTCGTTCGTGACACCTATTCACTTTCATCCCAATTCTCCTTCGACTCCCTTTCATCTCGGGCCCACGAGTCTGGTGCCATTCCCAAGCTGCAGCATCTCTACCAGGATGCCATCGTCAACCAAGTGGCTGCGACGCATTCCCCCACCAATGCTTCAAGTCTCAACAGAATGGCACTCGCTCGACTTAAATCCACATCTACCGTAGAAGCCTCACTCTGCTTTACCTCCTTTGTCAACCCTGCCTCCAACCCTTCCATCGCACCAGAGATATTCAAGACGATGATCGATCTTCGTCTCGGTGAAAAGCTCTTTACTGGCACGCCTTGCCCTGCTTGTGCCGCATCCAATGCCCACTCAGTACCACGCTTAGACCCTTTTGGATATCACGCTATGATCTGCCCTGTAGGTCTTGGTGCGACTAGAAGACATAACGCTCTCCGCGACACGTTCTACACCTTTCTGAACCAACCACCTTTTTGTTTGCATGTCGTTCGTGAATGGAAATTTCCATCGCAGCAGCACCTTGATGAAACCGAACAATGGCGACTTGACTTGCTAATTGATGATATTCGATTTAGTAATGCTCCACTAGGCATCGATGTTACGATAGTAAGCCCCAGCAGCCGCAACTTTGCGTTGCCATCGTCGCGAGCAGCCGGTGCGGCTGCCACCAAAGCGGAAACGCTGAAACGTGCAAAGTACAGTGGCCTGTGCTCGTAGAATTCGTGCCATTCGGGTTTGATGTACATGGGGCCATCGGAGAATCCGCGAAGCACCTTGCGCGACGGCTAGCGGAGTACGTGAGTGGCGTTCGTGGGACCAGCCCCATCACCGAATACCACGCGCTCGTTTTACGCCTAGAAAGAACAGTACTACAGCTTACAGCCGTGGCAGTCAATCGTCGCCGCCTCGTGCTCTCCACGGGGGCAAACGCGGCGCCTCTTTTAGTACCGCAGCTTCTTTCCCTTAAGTAAACGTCGAGTTGGTAACCAGTACCATGATGATGATGATGATGATGGCCGTAAAGACACAGACTCCGTGCGCGAGGTAACGACGTTGAGCGCACAACAACAGGACCGGACCTTGTTATTGCGCAACTCCAAATGTGACCAGAAACTTTGGTATACTCGTTGAACGCGGCGAATCTCCCCAGCATCTGACCCAGTTCCACCTCACACTCTGAAGCTGGCCCAACGCGCCAGTTCAACAAAGTTGGCTGTTGTGAGCGCCCGCATGTGTTCACTAGTGCCGCTTTTAGAATGAATTGCGTCTCGCGCCCCCCACGGCTCGGGGCAATAACTTGCCTGTGACAGCGTTGGCGTGCCCCAGCCCTAGTCCCGCGCTCAACGAGCTCACGCAATCGCCGTTGACGCAATCTACAAATCCCACCTCAACGACACCTTTGCGTTTCATCGCCCTAGTCCTTTCGCAGCATATGTTATCTTCTTTCCCACCCCACGTCGGGCTTGAATTACGTTTCCCGTTGTGTCCCTGCTCGTTCCTGTGCATGCTTCTCTTCGGTTGCCTTCCTCTCACTTTCGTAACACCAACTTCCTGCCCTTCTTTTGGAGCCGTCTTGTTCGAAACCTCCACAGCCTATAAAGGACACAATGGGCGTCAAACAAGACATCGTGTTTGACGCGCGTCGCCATCCAGTAATCGATGCCATCCCTTCCGAATGATACCGACAGTTCTTTTCTTCCTCACCGCTTTGGTGTGGGCGTTTGTTGAAGTTTCCGCCAACCAGTCGCCAGCATCCGGAGCTTTCAACTGCAGCCTATACGACCGCCAGCAATGGCAGGACAACGGCAAGGGTTGCCTAGCCAACATGGAAAACAATCCTGGTTTGTATGAAAAGTGCAGAGATTCCTCTGACTCAATCTGCTACATCTTCTTGCAAGAACCCCCATTTATTAACCTTCACAAAGTTGAAAACTTCAATGCATCAAAGGAAGCGTTTCAACTTCAGAAGCCATTCAAATGTGGCCAATTCAAAGAAAGCTTGAAGGAAGTTGGTGGCGTAAGCGGCATTGCCTTTGAGACGCATAAGCTCACTTCATCTCGAGACGACTGGTGTATGTGGGGCGGACATGCCGACCACTGTACCTTCAACCAATTGGTTGATTACATCGACATCAAGGCTGATGAGAAATACCGTTTCGCTGTAACCGGTCTCTTGCTGGAAACACCACAGCGTCAGTGCAAGCACCACCCTTCTGCGCCCCTCGTCGACAATGAGATGATGATCATCGGCAAATCTGATCCCCAATTTAGGAGTTCAAGGGGACCGCTTGACCAGTTGATACGCCCTTTCGAGAAGGGTGCATGGGCCACTTTTATCGGCCTGGTGCTCTTTGCTTTCTGCATGTCGCTAGTAATGGCCATACGCTTTCATTGGTCAGCGAAACGAAGTATAGTGTCCGCATGCTTCATATTTGCTGGTAACTGGGAGGTAGTGAGACCCGAGGAAGGCGATCCAGAAGATAGCGCGAGTACGACCAGCATATCCAGCGATATGCAAAATAATATCGCTAAGAAGTATGCCCTTGCCTCGCTTTTGTTCCGGGTGTCATTAATTGCGCTTGTTGCCGTTTTTGCATTGTTCTATGAAGTACAAGGGTAGCGGTAGTTAATTTCCTGTTTCAAAACCAGCAGCAGTCGCTTTCGAAACCTGTGAAGCGGCTAACGCCTTCACAGCTCAAAAATTTTGTGGTGCTCAAAAACTCAGCACTTGAGAATGTTTGGGACGAAACAGGTAAGTATTTCTCATTTAAGTCAAGCTCGTCTTTTCCAGAACTGTTCGCAGAAGTCGGCTAATGGTATACCTTGTTTTCTGTCCATGTGCATATCGACAGTCAGCGCAGGCAAGCAGGATTGGCCGCAGGGCATTCATTGGAAGCAATGTCCTACAGCTACCGAATGCATAGAAGATGTCCAAGACTGTGCAGCAGATTTCATGGTAACATTCGAGATTGTTGGAAAACACCTTCTGAGTGCGCATTCATCTTGCGACCAGCTAACCGTTCATCAAACCCGTGATGTGCTATACCAGTTCAATGGAGGGTGGCTGTATAACATGGCTGTGAATGAGACGCGTCGCTTACAAGTGGACCGTGAGCTAGTAGGACTTCGCATTGACGGGCGAGCGCGGGAACTGCAGGAGGACGCGCTGGAGGAATACAAGTGTGAAAGTTCTGGATCTTCTATGAACATCAGCACGATGACTGTTTTGATCCCCTGCCTGATATTTGTGGTCCCACCACTGGTTCTCTCGCTATTGGTTCTTATGTTTTGGGATTACTGCATATCTCACAGGAAGAAGTAGGGGCAGGCCCGTACATGTCACATGTGACTGAAGAGACGCAAGTCATAGTTAGTCATTTACAGTACACATACGACACATGGCACAAGTTGCATACGTTTGCACGGCATGGACTGTAATCTTATGTAATAAGAACAAGAACATATATTAAGATCTTGATGATCGTCAGAAACGAGCCGAACTAAAAGTACGGCGCTTTTTTCCTGGCCGGACCGGTACACGTACTCCCTGAAGGGGTGCCAGTCTGGCACTTACCGCAACGAGCGGATTGACTGCTTTCGCGGTTTCCGTACATACCTCCGACGACTGCCGGCAGTTTCATAACTAGAATCGCTCTGCGCGGTGAAGTTATTCATGCGCGTCGTTGATGGGAAAGAGTTTTGTCCGCGGGATGACTTTTCCAGCAACTTATTCGTTCACTGTAACTGACAACTCTCCGAGAACGTGAAAAACATGGGCACTGTGGGGTCTCCGTGAAGTTCATAGGGAATTGGAGAAAAATCGACTCTGTAAACGAGTGGCGGATGAGAGTCATCGATATGGATATCTGGATCAATTCATGACCTTCATTGGGTACCGAATGGAATCGGTTCGCACCTTAATCGGTCGATGGACTGAAGTCAATGAGGGACGCAGATGATATGTTCAGTAATGTTACTCGAGAAGTATTGAGCGAGGTAAGGATTGATGCAGAAATTAGCAGCTCCTTATCCTTTGCGGTGGAGAATACAACAGATAGATTGGCTTTCCGAAAGAGACGGGTACCATGTCGTCTTCTTTGGGAGCTGCAAAACCAAGTAGAGAATAGTTGGCTGAGATCACAGAGCGAAGGCAGAAGAATTGGCAGTGGCCACCATGATGTTACTCTTGCTTTCGTTCCCAGGGTTTAAAGTTAATGTACCCAACCATGAACACGTTCCAGATGTGCAGGGAGTGCACAGAGAGAATAGAAATTCCTGTAACAATTTCGGATGTTATGCTAGACCGGATGCCACACCCAATGGGATGAGAAATAAGGAAGGAACTGAGCTTTCACTCGTACATGTAGATATCGATGTCGTCTGCGGGCCACAATATTTCGGGATCAAGGCAGGTAAATGCGCTTTGAGATTAGTGAGCGATGAATAAGACGTGTTCAAGTGGAAATGATAGCGTGATGCTTTCCTTGGGCGACTGGAAGGATTCCAAGAATGAGGAAGGAAAGTTGGGCTTTCATCGGTAGATTTTGACAGTATGAGAAAGAAGATGATTGCGAACGTATCCAGAAGTTGACAACTGTGACGCAGGCACGGTTCAGAACGTGTGGAGAGTGGACTCCTTTCAGAACAGGCTTTTGGCCATATGAATTAGAGAGCGAGAATTTCTTGAAAGAACCCAATTCCGTGAAAGCCAGGCCAGCTATGGCTACAAATTGGAGCAACAAGTATATGCTCGCCATTCGTGAATTACAACTGCTTAAATGAGATATGTAAGTAACAAAGACACGAGTGAAGATAAGCTGAGAGATTCATCTCTACTTGTGAAGGAGGCGTTAAAAGAAAGATCCAATTCTTCCGATGGAATGTTCGAAATGTGCACCGAGGATCCGAGGACATTGACCCTGTTGAGCATGTACTCCAGATGGCAAGAGGTTTTAAAGATTTCTGAGCTTTGGTCCACTATCAAACAGCCGCAGTGCAGCACATTAGCACCGAAGGTTTGAAGAAAAGTCTCGGAATACTTCTCAGCGATGAAGGAGCGGAAGGGAAACTCTCAAAAGCAATTGAATTCTTGCACAACTTTCTGTCTACCCTTCTACATTCGCAATCGATGTACGTGGAAGTGGTTGAAGGTGGACACGATGCAGTCGAAGACGTGATTTTTTCGCAGTGCAAGATTTTGATAAGAGGAGTAAGCGAGAATGAATATGAAGTTGAGAAACGCTGTGAACTCATTGCCGTATGTCTGCAAACAAATGCGGCCCGACATGCAAGGGTTGTGATATCCTTGATACAACGGATGAACTTCTATTGCTACGGAAAAGGGTTAGAGGTTTTGTCCCAGTTCTTCATGACAACAGTGATATCATAGATTGAATTCGAGGAAGAGTACGAAAAGTGTTCTTGTAAGCACAGTTCACACTGTCCAACGTTCTGCAGATGTAATCTCCGCAGTAAATTACCGAACTCTACGAACGCTTCTTGAAAAAGTGGTTTCTAAACGAAGTCAGAGATTTCAGCAACTAACGATATGAAAGAATTGCTTGAGTGTCAAAGTTATCAAGGGGATCCAAGCAGACGAAGAGATTTCGG
>JASCIV010000127.1:0-42456 GCA_030374735.1 Gracilaria caudata
GTATTCGTCTTTTGCTGGGTTTTGCAAAGCTGGTCAAAGTTTAAAGGTTTGAAAGCTTCGGGTACTTCAAACCTGCAGCAAAAAGAGAAAAGATCAGAATCACAATCAGGTGTCTGTGGACGAAAGAGCGACTTTTAACATGCGGCCCTTGACGTCGTTGAGCTTGGCTACTCTGCAATAGCGGCTTTCAAAGACGCCGTTTGAGAAAAAACGTCGTTAGTACCACAACACGAATAAAACGCGAGACAAGTAGTTAATGATTATCATTCCAAGCTCAGCTCGCAACAAGAGAAGAATGTCTGCTATGTCCAAAACGTCTGACCAGAAACAAAATCAGAAGTAGCTTTTAGAGTTTAAAGAATAAAAGCGTCAAACATGATGGCCTTTGTCACATAAGCTTAAAATTTTTCGTTCTTTCTTCGTTTTCTCAGAGCGCTTTTGTCGAAATGGAGGCTGCATTCTCTCATGGAACCTGAGCTGTGCCTTGGGTTACGTCCAACGGCCTATGAGGGATAACTTCTGCGGCTGAGCTTGCAAAGATGCAAGGAGCAATTCGAGAGAACAGTACCCATTATATTATGTAAGACCGGACCTGTCATACCTGTCCGGAAGCGCGATAGCTGTTTCAACGGGGTTACCGATAAATCCTTATCCAAATGGAACAGAAAAAGCTCCAGGAGCTCTCGAGTATAAAGAAAACCACAGATTGTGAATTAATGAACGTATTGAATGCTTAAATAATTTTTATCGGTATCCCCGCTAAAACATGAACATCCTGGTTCGAGCCAAAAACATCAGTAGGATTTGTCTTCCACAACGCTGCTTTCGAACGACAGCAAATATAGTTCCTCCCTTCTCAAGAGCTATGAATCGATTTTGTCGTAAGTTGGCCGATGCATTGGACGAAGTGTTCCCTTTCAATCAAGATCTGTTCCCTGCTTGAAATCGTATGAAAAAATCTACCAAAAATGAGCGCTTGGCGCCCTTTTTTTGTAACCGTCAGGTTACTGCTGCTTTTCCCGCAAGTTCTCGTAGACTGTAAGAGTGGACTACGTGTACAGGGGTAGACCACACGGCAAAACTACACCACAAAATACCCACTTTTCTTTTGTAGGGCTCTGACTGCTCGTGCCCAAAACGGCGGCGCCCAATTACCCGAGTCTTCGTCTAGATACTTCAGGCCGCCGAAGACAAGTTACTATTGGACCTCCCACAAGTATCTTCCTCTCAAACATCTGGATTCAATCCAGCCTCGCAATTGGAATGATGGAAGCATGTCACCGCGGGTATCACACAGTTTCCACGTGCTTTTAAGATGTGAATATCTACGATGGCGAGCATGATACCAGCGTTGCATTTGTCTGGCTGTGGATTGCTACATACAAAGATCGCACCGGGCCAGTCACTGCCTCTTTTTACTGTTAATTCAATTCATATTTTCATATTCAACATTTGTCCATGCTGGCCAGGGTAGCGTTCAATCTGTGGCGTGTGGCTAGCTCTCGGTACTAGGGTGTCATAGAATTGCAGGCATGGAGCACTAGAAAGTGGTGCAGATGGCTGTTTTCAAGGCATATCTCCATGCTTGGTCAGGCTGTGACAGCCTGACCTCCAAGAACCAGTACCGTAAGCATAGATATTTTTCGGGTATATAAACTCCATCAGCTCTCAATAGTTGGAGGACTACGTTCAGAATTGTTTCGTACGGAAGTAAGGCCTTTTTCCCCTAACGCACTTCCTGCTTTAGTCCTCCAGCATCTCTTTAAATCTAAATTCGTTTCAGGCCATGGCGCACACTCAGGACCAGCAGACTTTCAGAGATAAACCATATGACTTCATTATATCTTCGATACCAAAGGAGGAAAAGGTTGCAAAATACGACATGTGGGCACCCAAATATGACAACGACTTAGAGGCAGACAACATCTCTTGGTGGCACATCGCAAGCTCCAAGTTGTTCTCTCTCATCAAGGCAAATCATTATGCTTCGAATATGCCAGTCATCGTGGACGCAGGTTGCGGCACTGGAAGTGCTGGCGTGGTGATCCGAAAGATGACCGACGAATTCGCGCTGCCAATTAAACTTGTAGGTTACGACTACAGCGAAGGTATGCTTGCGGAGGCTCGAAAGAAGAATGTGTACACAGAGTTGCATGTTGGCGATTTCTTCGGACAAGTGCCAATCGAAGACCAAAGCGCAGATTACTTAATATGTGCTGGCGTGTTCTTGGAAGGTCATTGTCGCCCCGAGGCTCTTCTGAAGATTCTGAGTCACCTCAAGAAGGGAGGCGTGGGAGTAATCACCATTCGAATAACTTCGTACGAGACGAGAAAGGCAGAGTATGAGTCGTTAATTGAGCAAGGATGTTGTGTAATATCTGATATCTCGATTGATGATTACCTAGGACCTGTGAAAGGGGCGTACGTCACGGTTCGGAAGTTGTAGGCCAAGATGCAAGGGGTTGACTTTAGCTACAGAGAGCAGGTTACTGCAGTTGGGATGGAAACGGTTATTCAAAGCCCTGGTGAGAACTTGTTGAAATGCGCCAAAGAGGACAAAAGCGGACGCGTTGGCAGTGGACAGGGGCGCAAGCAGATTTGAAAAACGCTCGCAAATGCGCTGTACCCTTGTAAAGGCGGGGCCCCAAAATTTTTTTTTGCTCTTTTAACACATTCCCAACTCATCACTAGTCATCCCAAACCCTGCGTCCTTCCAAACCAACAAACCGCCCAGCAACCTCGGACACTTACCCCGCCACGCGGTGTGACGACGCCCCACCCACGGAACCCTCTCCCAAGAACTCAGCTTCTTCACCCAATCGAATGCGCTGCGCGTCGAACACGCGCACAGTGCATCCAGCTTCACGTCGTGTGTCACCAACAACTTTGACGTTTCTCACTCATGCCCGTGTCAAATCACAACACCTCCCACACGCGCCCCCTACCACCATGCACGCTCACCAACCTCCGCGTCACCGCGCACGCCGTTGTCACCCACACACTACGCGCAAACCAAATACATCCGTTGCGCTGAGGCTGCAATCCAAGGCCTGAGCGCTAGTCGCTACCGGCGCGCATTCGTTTCCAGCTTGGCTTCCGACGGCGCTACGAATGATCCTTGCCAGCAAACAGCAGAGCGCATTATGCGTGAACGATGTTCTGCAGCGCCTGACAAGCTTTTTTGACAAGACGGAAGGAGTGCCAAAATGGTGTGCATCACTCTCGAGTATCACCTAACCGCTCTCAACAAATCGTGTCGCCCTCCGTCCGTGTCGCTCTCGTTTGCTTCATCGCAATCTCTTTCTTTGTGGCTTGCTTCGATGTAGTTAGTCCAAACGGGCGCATACTTCAACAAGACGATGCTCGTACTCGCAGGTGGATCCCTGTGCTTGATGCATATCCGGTCCGCGCCACGCTCAAGATTCTACCAACCTCCTTCATTGTGACGCTCTTTGCGATATCGAACAGCAAAGCGCACATGATGTTCCTGGTTGACCATCGCGTGCCTGCTTTTGCGTGCACAGTACACGATGGCGTCTAACTGCTTTCGATATAGATCGATCTCAATTCGTCAACAGCGTATGCGGCTTGGGGAAAGCTTGCGGTGAACATATCGAATAGCTCACACCTAACGATTTGCAACGCATACTTGATCTCGCTGTGCATTGTGCGCATTGATGACAAAAGGCACTAGATGTGAGGTATGGGCGCATATACTTGCTGTCTTGTGCACGCTGTTCGTTGTATGTCGAAACGAGTCGCACTTTTCTCTGATTGCCGCGCTTTTGGATGTCGTTCAAGTAGTGCTTCTCGGCGCACGCCCGCTCCGTAGCCGCTGTTCGATGTGCGCGCACCGTTCCGAACGACCCATTTGCGGCCCAAATACAATAGTGCCATCCTCCATTCCACGAAGACAATTCCGTCAGTCCCTTTGCCGAAAATGAGCGGTACTCTGCCACGAGACCATCCTCTGTCACAGGGAATACTGCATCATTTTACTCCCAGGACAATCTTTCACTGGAGGTTTCCCTCTCCCCCGACTCTGAAATCGAGCAGGCTGATGCAGAGGAGAAGGCGGAAAAGTGTTAGCGAGCAAGATCGTCGCGGAAGAAGCACAAAGATCCAAGACGAAAGGGGAAGCAAGATCGTGGGCGACTACGGAGGCTGACAGCCAACTTCCCGAGAATATGCGTAAAGCTAAGCGCTCCTGTCGGGTATGAAGTTTCTTTAGATGGCCTTGCCGCCCAGATTGCGGCCAGATTGCGATCGACCTCAACTACCCCTTCTTGGATCTTTTGCTCACCGGTCCGCGGAAGTGACAAGTGTCGTCACAATTTCGAGTCTGCGTGAGAGATCGTGCCTTGCCACCTGCTGTTCATGTGGAAACTCGTCTTTCCATGAGAACGTTCTCCGCATTCTCTGCGCTGCCTCGCATGTTTCTTTGGCGCAAAACCTTCCACTTTCACCGAGTACCGGCACTCACCCTTGTAGCTATTGTTAATCATACACTGCCATCGACATTCATGTTCATAGTTACTTGCACAGGCTGTATTGGATCCTCCTTCTTTGACTGTTTCACTGTCGTTGAAGAACTTTGAGAAGTGAGTTGCTTGTTAAATGCGCGTGGTACCATTGCTGCGGTCGGATTTCATAGCGTTGTTCAAGCTGTGTTCTTCTCTCTCTCTCTCTAATTGTGGGTATCCTAGCCTAAGCTGTGTTCTTACGATCCCAAAATGATCACCGAGCGAGCATTCGAGCAAGCCACATTGCACCAGTCTGATTACCTTCATAGTGAGAGCATTTCTTTCAGCAGAAACGCTGTAGATACACGTGGTTCTAATTAAGCTGGGTGTGTCTGTAAAAGGGGGAGAGATAGAGAGAGAGAGACCCTATTTCAAACTCAAATGAAACACTGGCATATAGCGGTCGAGGGCTCGTTCACCCTCCATTTGTTCAGATGATCGCTCCCATCACCTCCAATTCCACTCTGCAACAAACCTTACCTTGAGTATCAAAGCTTAGAGCATCAGCATCATGCGGCACTTGCGGAAAGAGCGGGGAGCATCATGCTCACTATGATAGTGTGCAACGCATGTATCGGTAGAATCACAGTACCGATACCGACGAATGTCAATGGAAGGGCTGTAGATACCTTCAAGTGCAGTAGATATCGACTGGATGGCGTTGGTGGCCACGCGGTGAAGGAGAGAAGGACAAGGGTATGTGAAGGTTTGGTCACGTTAAATACCGCGGTCGAGCGACGGTGGCGTTCAGAAGAGAAGGGCCATCGACGCATTAGCCAGAACAACAGTAAAGTCTGCCAGTTTTGCTACACACTTCGCGAGACTAGAAGCCTCTAGCTCGTGTTTATTTTTGTGCCGTCCGAAACGGAACACCAAAATGTATTACTACCTCTCTCTCTCATTTACGGGCGGGATGTATTACTACCTTTGTATCTACACGCTAATCATGCGCAAGACTTTGAATTGTTCTAACCATCTGCTGTCTCTACTCGAAATTGAGAGCAAACTCAACTGGCAGTCGGCGCTCGAGCAACACTCCCTGCGGCACACATTCGCTCGTTGACTCGAACACGAGGCGATCGAAGATCTTAAAGCTGCCTCCAAGCGCAACCCAAGGACGACGCGGAATCACACGATCGTTTAGCCAGTAACACTTCCCATTCTTGTTCTTCCATCCATCCGTTGTATCGACCCATTCTCCCGTAAAATCTTCGTTAACGGAGTGTTCCATGCACCCCGCGAGAATGGTGTCTATTACCGTCTGGCGGATCGGAAAGTCATAGCTCGGATCACGCGGCCGAGCAGCAATATATGTGTAGATTTTCACATTGGAAGGGATAGTCATGAAGGAAGCAAGAACATGAAAGTCCTCTTTGAAAAGCTGTACTCTAGTCATATTATTTCCGACAAAGATGTCTTCCTTTTCATCGGGTACGGTGCCATCCTGTAGCCACTTTCCAGGAGCTGCATACAAGACTCCGTTCACATCACGACCCGCATTTGAATCCTTTTGCAAAGAAGGGGCCGTGAAGCAATTACTCGATTCTACGTGATGACAGAAGCTCCGACGATATCCAGCACTTTTCAGTAGACGACACGCTATGCCCTGCTCGATGTCAGAAGGACATATAACCTTCTGCCATTGCTCAGCAGCGATTCGATCATCATATTCAAATATGAAGTACTTCGGAATCTGGTCCTCTGCCCTTACAGGCTTGCGTGATGCCTCCTTATACGAGATATAGGACACGTCAGTATTCTTATTCACGTCTCCAGTGTAGAGTAGTGCATACTCTGCCGGTAGGCTGCGACATGTGAAAGATTCTGGAATCTGAGACATTAGAATCCCGTCGACCTCATGATATCTAGGTTGCTCAACCCATGGTGTACGAGGCATAGGGCGGTCATTGAGCCAGTACGGCCGACTTTCCTCGGGCCAGCCGACAAAACCAGCAATCCAAGTAGCGGCGAACTCTTCATTATATTCCAGACAACCCGTGATGCACACGTCGACGTAAGTCTGTGGTAGAGGATACTCACGAGTCGGGAAAGGTGCTCGTGGAGTGGGGGTCCCATCGGGGCCTTTCGCACGTGCTTCGTGATCATCTGGGAGCTCTGTATTTGGTACATACTGGAAGATGGTGATCCCGTCAGGGATTTTGCACCAGTTCATAGATTCAATACACTCCAGCGGGATGTCGTAACGAGTGTATCCAACTTCACGTTCGTCTTGCTCTTTCATTTTTTCATCATCGGTGGGGCCTGGGTAGACGATGCCGGCTGTCCTTGCATTAGGGTTCTTGTTACGAGGATCGTTTCGCATTACCATACCCCCAGCTGTGAGCTGAGACCCACCAGCACGATTCTAAAAGTTCCAACACGGGCAAAAGTCATAATCCGCTGTAACTGAAACCGGGATGGCACATTGAGTCGCCTTGCCACCCGTGCCCACACGACTAGGTGTATTAATGAGAGACCCCATTCCGAAGCAAAAATACTTCGTCTTCGACTGCTCAATCTTCCCAGTGAAGATAGTTTTCTTCGTCGGGAGTTTGTCCGTGTCAGACAAGTACTGAGGCTTGAGACAATATCCACTTATATTTTTGCGTTCGTTAAGGCCCGGGGCACTTTTCTTAAGGACGATATCCACAGATTCGTTCTCTGTACTGGCATCGGCATTGTCAATAGCTGTACACATATCTTCAATCCGGTTGTCCAACCAATAGGTAGACCAGCTCCGTGTTGTTTCTCGGAACTCTTCACAAAAGACCTGTCCGTATGCAAGAAATTCGGTGCAAACGCCGTCAAGATAGGTCTGAAGGATGGGTGAGTTGTAGGAAGGAGGTTTAAAGGCATTGTGTGTGGTCACCACGCAGTAAACCCAATCTACCTCGGGAAGGATCTGCCAGGACACCTCTTCAAAGTACTTCACGGGAAGGCGTGCAAGAATGGCGTTTCCAAATCGTGCGTAAAAACGTCTGGCAGCAGAGAGCTCATGGTCGCTGTACGCCATGCACACCACACCATTGACTGTGCTTTGGGCTTCTCCATCATGAAGGACGCGGAGTGCAAGCATGGAATAAGTGTTGGAAAGACCTTCTCGGGCAGTAGGTGGAATCTCCGAGTTTGGAAACACATTCTTCTCAGACTCGGCAGTGCGGAAGGCTTAGGCTCCCCAATGACGAGCCATACCAGCCTCGGAAAGCAGACGGACCGGCACCCCAAAGTTGAGCGATCCGAACGTGCCCGTAGTACTCGACATTCGGCCAGCTTCGGTGTTGACAACGGTGGGACGGTTAGCATCGATCGGAAGCGCGCTGGTTGCATTTCCGATCTCCGAGCAAATGAAAAGAGCATGGCGTCTGATTGCGTTCGCCATCGTTAGTGTGATCGAGGTTCAAACTAAGTCCGAGTAAAGATGCTGGGCGGTGAGAAGGTTACAGAGTATGAGGTTTACGGGTTTACGGGATATCGGATCGACACAATCGGTTTGCATCAAAAGACGGTAAGCAAGTGGCAAAGTTTAAGGGTTTGGCACAACAGCTTCAGCGGTAAACGGGCATTGATCATGTGGATATGATTCGTATCAAAGATATCATATCTTGCAAGATAAGTTACGATCGAGCTCCAATCATTCATGTTTGCCGGCTTCCAGAGGTGACAAGGCTTTCGGAGATTCCCTAGCTACAAGGGTAGTACCCAGGTCCTGGACTGCTTCAAAGATTGCACGTGTACAAGGGTACAGCATATGAGTCACAGGACTACTATGATATTAATAGATTGTTCGGCAGAGAAGACATCATCCGCGTGACGAAGACTGACTTTAACCATTTGCATCCGTCGTGGAGTGATGCACAAGTATGAGAGGACATCCATCGGATTTGGGAATGAAAACGCTAAATCTCCGGTAGCCTTTCGTGCACGCACACCAACTTTGTCAAACAAAGCAATGCCGAGGTCTACACAAATGGTTTCGCTCCATTGTCACTCGCTATCTTTCTCTCTCGCTGAAGTCCCGCATTGTCCAGGCAGTGAAGAAGGGCTCACCAACTACTCTGCATTCGATTGCTCCTCGTCATCATGATTTCCGTCAGTCTTCTGTTCCGTGATAACTTCCGCAACCTATACATCAACATTTTGATGCAGAAGAGTTATTTGACAGCGACATGACGGACAACAACCAAAATCAGAGAGAGTTCGATGATATTGACAGTTGCTGCGTTGGATTGAATGCCGGTAGCGTTTACTGTTCCTACACTACCCCTCCAGGGAGGGTGGTAGTCTGTCCAAGCGTTGCCGCGGAATCAGGCCATGGCCTATCATCCTGTCTTTGGTGCGGGCAGTTGCCAGGCTTCCTGGACTAAATTGTGTGACGTGGGCAGTCGCCAGCGTGGTGGCGCACTTATGGCAAGGTGAGTAATGTTACGGTAGATAATAACATTATCCGTTGACGGCATCGATGCGACACAACCGTGCCATCGGGAAAATGTTTTTCAGATCCACATTCGCCAGTTGCGATTCGCAACGCCGCCATTGGACGATCAAAACCCTCATCTCGTTCATCACCTAAGATACAGCCATGCTGCTACGCACACGTTTCAACGGCAGATTCAGCCACCGCCCCATGTGCTTTACGCACATCATCATGATTGCCGGCATCATCGTCACAACGCCGTGGTTCTACCACGGTGGAAGCCGCGCGCGCGCACCATCATCATGACCATCTCCATCGCCAACAACCTGTCCGACATCCACGCCGCGCACCACACCGCCAACTACAGCTCCGATCCGCTCGTCCTCCGCCGCGGTCTCCCGTTCACCTTCTCATCAACCTCCGACTCGCTCCGCCTCGTCCCCGTCCCCGCGCACCCTGCCGACCGCCAGAACACGCCGTCGATCGGCCCCACCCGCACCCTCGCTCCGGGCGAGCCTCAAGACGGATGGGCCTTGCAAAAGCTCTCAGACTCGCGTGTCACGCTCGACATCCCCGCCTCCGCCCCTGTCGGTGCTTACACGCTCTCCGATTCCGACTCCACGCTCGAGTTTGTGCTCATCTTCAACGCCTACTCGCCGGATGACCCCGTGTACCTGTCCGATGAGCGCGAGCGCGATGAGTATGTGAACAACCCCGCCGGCGTCATCTGGCGCGGTTCCGCCGAGGCCAATTTCCCTGCTGCCTGGGACTACGCGCAGTTCGAGCACGATGTATTCCTCACCGCCGTCAGTCTTGTCGATCGCCTCGAGCACGACAAGCGATCCGACCCCATCGCCGTCACCCGCCACCTCTCCGCCGCAATCAACTCCCAGGACGATGGCGGTGTTCTCATGGGTCGCTGGGACGGCCAGTATGATGACGGCACCCCTCCATCGGGCTGGGCCGGATCAGCGGCCATTCTGAATCAGTATTGGGAGCAGCGAGTGCCCGTCAGATACGGGCAGTGCTGGGTGTTTGCCGGGTTGCTCACTTCGTGTTGTCGCGCGCTCGGCGTTCCGTGCAGGACTATCAGCAACTTCAATTCGGCTCACGACACAGACCGTCCGTACAACCGCGCCGTGGACCTGTACTTTGATCGCGATGGTGAACTGATCGAAAGCAAAACCGTCGACTCTACCTGGAATTTTCACGTATGGAGCTCAGCCTGGATTCGCAGAGATGATCTCACCGACGTACCCGGCGGCATCGACTTGTCCGGATGGCAGGCTATCGATGCCACACCTCAGGAAATGTCGCAGGGCATGTATCAAATGGGTCCCTCGCCCGTCAAGGCCATCAAGAGGGGCCTCACTGTTGATTTCGACACCGACTTTGTCATCGGGGAGGTCAACGCTGATGTGGTATATTACTGGCAGGAAGGTGATTCGGATGAATTCAAGGTTAGAGGCAAACGCACTCGAACCGTGGGAAGATTCATTAGCACTAAGGAGGTCGGTTCGGATCGTCGTAACGATGTTACTTTAGAATACAAGTACGCTGAGGGCACACCTGAGGAACGCGCCGCGCTGGCAAACAGACCCTCAGCTAGCATCGAGCCCGAGGAAGCGCCTACGAACGTCACATTTGAGCTTGTGTATGACGCGCGCGTGAGGATGGGAAACGATGTGGTGGTGAAGATCAAGGCTAAGAACACATCGTCATCGGCGCAGGTTGTGCGCTTTTCAAGTTTGTCCCGCGCGATTCGTTACACGGGTGAGCCCACTTCCACCATTGGAAGGAAGACAGACGGAGTCACACTCGCGCCTGGGAGAAGAGCTGAGTTTGTCGTCACGTTGACGCAGGAGCAGTACCAGAGGCATCTGGTTAGAGATGTGCAAACCATCAAGTTCATTAATAGTGCGAAGGTGGAAGAGGGGGGACAATCGTGGGCTGATGAATGTATTGTTCGCGTGTATGGCGACGATGCACTGTCGCTGTCGGCGCCAAGGGCGATTGACCTCGGCGAGCGGGCGGTGGCTCGGGCGACGGTGAAGAATAACTTCAGAGTGGCGTTAACAAAGACGATTGTGCGAGCGGAGGGAAGTGGTGTGGCGAAGCCTGTCGAGGTGGACCTGGGCACTATCACATCCGGAGAGCACAAAGTTGCGGAAATCCCGTTGGAGGGGACGTTGGCTGGCGATCGGGTTGTGGTCGTAACGGTAGATACGGAGGAATTGCAGGACCTTACGAAGAGTGTGCATGTTAATGTCGTGGCTGTGGAAGACATGAGCGGATGGGATCGGTTCTGGTATTCATTCAGACGTATTGCAGGTTTCGACAGGCTTTAGGATACGTTGAGTGGTAGATACCGTACGACACAAGCGCCGTTTTTCTTTCAATGCTTTGCACTGTCAACAAGAAAGCTTGACGCTGTGTCGGAAATTAGATAGAGAAGCTTGAGCTAGAGAAAAGATTAGAAGGTTGCAGCACATCGACCGCGATGTGGAGTTGGGCGTGTGATGCAAACTATCTTCGGCTCGACGACGGTGATGATAATAGCGGATTACACAACCTACAAAGAGCAATTAGCTCCTCCGCAGATCGCATTGTTGTCGTGCATATGCTGCTGGCAATCAAATCTTGCGGCGCGCAAACTACGACGGTACCGTTGACTGACACGTCGAGCACAACAACGCGACATTCTCCTCGCTCGGATGGGAAGCGGAATGTGACGGGTCTTAAGCGTGAAATTTCTGAAGATCAGGAAAGAAACGGGCGAGCAGTGTTGGTTGCCAGCGTTGCAGTACAGACGAAGGCAAGATCATGCTCTCCCCCCGGGAACCCTTCTTGACAGGACATGGTCGTCGATTTGATCATCAAGTAAATCAGTGACCGGGAAGGTCTTCTTGAACGTGATAGTAGCGAATTTCTAGGGCACGCGACGCCCGTGTTCCTCTACATCTATGACATCGCCAACCGCACCATGAGCATTAAGTGATTTGTCTCGAGCATCAGCCGCTTGCTTTCGACGTCGACGAGTTCTATCGTTTAGCACAATTCCAGCCTTCGCGTCGCGCTTTTCGTCGCTTTGAATGAACATCTACGGGCGCCCAAACGAACGCAGCAATGTGCGCTTGTCCTTTCTGCTCATGGACGCCGGCGACAAAATACTTGATGTCACAGTTGGAAGAATTGGAGGGCTCCTTTCGGCGGACACACTTTGATCGCCAGCCACTCCTTCAATGGAAGGTAATGTGCAAGCAGCTCGGCAAAGAACTTTGGCATTGCTTTGTGCAGAGCAATGAGCGTTTCAGCGCTGATAAACGTGTCCATGGACGACTGCACAGGTACCGCGAGCGTATTCAGTCTGTTCTGATGCGAGCGAGACCTCCATATGGTGGGTGCTTGAAACTTTGCAGCGAAGTCCTCCTACGAGAAAGCTGGACGTGTTGTTGATTTCAAGCTGCTGTTTCAGATCGCATCCGAACAGGAGGTGACAGGGGCAGTTTGCGGTTGGTGAGACGGGTGGGGGATGGAAGAGTGTCGGGGAGGAGTGCGGTTGATGTTAGAAGCAATGTGCGCTTTGGCGTTGCGTTGTTTGGAAATGCGCTTGTTCTTCTTCTCTTCCTGGCCAGGCGGCGGGTTCTGCCGACGGAGGACGTGAGCACTCGCGGGGGCAGATGGGAGATCCGCGTCGCGATCAAAATCATTCTGTTTTCAAAATATTTATCAATTTGACCCATCATCGGCTGCTGTACCCCAAGTCGCAACATCACTCCGTTTCCATACCCGACGTGCGTTCGCCTGCTCCCCCGCCCATGCATTAAAATAGCTCAATCTCACGTATCCAACGCCCACATCAACACGTTCTCGGTGCTTCCATCCGCCCCTCGCCCTCTCATTTGTACAACGATACTTTGGAACTGTAGGTTACGATTCTTCAATGACTGCGGAGAATTTTCATAGTGTTGGACCCTTGTATGAGGGCATCCTGTCAAGCACCATGCTGTGTGATTGTTTCGCACACGAACGTCTCGCATGGCGAAGGCGATCATGGGGAGGTGCGCAGAGACAGGGCCTGAGGCGTCATTTGGTGCTTGTTGCCCATCGCCGGTACACGGCGTGATGGTGTCCCACACGCCAGAACCAAGACTGGCTACGAGCGCTGACGACGCGTGGCGGATGCCTAAAATAACTGAGGCGGGCCTGTTTACAGTAAAGGTACGAAGGTATCTGTGCTACACTTGTACTGTAAGTCATCGGAAACAGGCGGCTTTCCTTCCAGCAACAAGTTCATCACTTTACATTCTTCACGGCCCAGAGCGCGCAGTTGGTGGCCACGGCGTGTCGAGCACAATCAGGTGCTTACGATGAACCCGCAGTCGCCCAGGGGGCTCGCGAGAGAGCACAGAATCATCCAAATCTCCAGTCAACCCATCCGTCGTAATATTTCTATTGTTCTCACGACAAGCAGGAGGCTCCGTTTGCTAGTCAATATCATTCAAAAGACAGTAGTACCATCATAGTGATTGTTGGCACGAGTCTCCTTGTCATCCAATATCGGCAGGAGAATTAATACTTAGTCGAAGCGCGATTGAAACAGATAATCGCCGAGAAGAAGGCCAATTCTGCAAAAAGAAGTGTTCCACTTTGAACAGAATGATAAAGTATTTTTTGCAACAATGCACTTTGTTACCTTAACTCGAGTTTACGTTGAACAGCATGTGGCACAAGTCACATGTTCCGTCGTATTCACCTCGAGTGACATCTCGGAGCGTCAAGCGCTTTAGATAGACAACTGAAAGAGCACTGCTAACACGGCCATAACTGAAGCCTTGCTAGCAACAGTGCTTTTCGTGGTGCGGCACAGCGTACGGTGAACTATGACCCCGCCATCGTTTCCTCTTTGTTACTTTTACGACTCGTGAGTACGTTCGTGTTGTCTCCTTGCGCCATGCAATTGTGTGCTACCACTATCATGTCTCTTGATTGCTGTCAATACAGTGTGCCCACTTGGCCCGAGATAACATGAGGTAGTATTTCTACTTAAGCAGTTTACATGGCTCCTTTTCGCGATCATGTGGGACAAGTTGGCTCTCCAAGTACTTCCTTTTGGCTCTTTAACGCCACTCAACATTCTCACACTCATCGTTTACCACACTGCTGTGAATGTCATCCAACGAGTCTCTTCCCTCCGCAAATCAAATGGTCATTGCACCCGTACTTGCTGACCTACGTCATCTAATCCATCGCTCCGCTCGCGGAAATGGATCTGTCACATTCAATCGAGCTCACTTTTCGTCGCTCCTAGCTCCAAAGCCCCTGATTAGCGCCCTTGTGGTGTTGCTTCAGTTTCTTGTTTGTTTCGTAAATGGTCAGTGCGTTACTGTGCGTTCTAGAACTGCCGCTCAACGAACGCAAGACGTGTCCGTCTCGAACAGTGAGCTACTGGTTGTGCTTGATTGTTTGAAAACTACATCCACCAGCATCCGCGTGTTCACTGGCTCCATCGAACTGCCTACCGGAGATGTGAAATGCAGTAAATCGGCCGCTTTTGAATACGAGAATGGCATCGCCCGAATTCGGGACATACGCAAGCTTCGCTCAAATCCAAATTTTCAGGAAGGCAAGGTTTGTGCGGGAACAGACCCTTATAGTATTTGTGTGTTGGTCTTTGGAAATGGTAGTGTACTCTACACCTCTTTACCCATTGCACCAATTGAATTCGAACAAATTCAAGAAGTGGCCTTTGCCAAAACTGAGGGGACGTTTAGTAAGTCTCTTGTGCCTTTGTTTGCAGAAGAACTGGCACGTTTGTACACAGATGGCATGTTTGATCCGCTTTCTGTGAGACGTCACTTGTTGTTGAAGTCTAGTGCAGGAAGCTGTTTCTTTGAAGGCCTGTCTCCGCCGGGATGCCGATTGATTTAGACCGTGAAATCAGCATGGCAGTATCCAATGAGAACGAAATCGTCCCTGTTCCAGCGCATGAATTAGGTTGATGTCAAGTAAAGAGTGTAGGTTTGTATCTGGCCACAGCGGTAAACGCAGCGGCGGTGGGTTGGGAAAGGCGAGTGAGAAAAACATGTGGAGGCGCTGATTGCCGCCAAGAAAGATAAACGTATTAATTGCTTAAATGTGTGTGACAATCCTTCTATCGATAACACAAACGGTCACGTGGTCATCATGATGATCTCGAGATTATCTCACACACATTGTGATCATGATCATCATCATGTGTGAGTTGGCAGTATAGTAGCAGGCCGGCTGCAAACAACGAATATCAGCTGATAAGCAATGATTGCCTGCGAGGTCTGCTGTGAGGGTCATTACCGCGCATTTGCGTAGAAGGTTGTTTGCATCGCTGTTGTTCTGTTGGCACTGCTCTGCAATCACAGTATGTAAACGTCACACGTTGCCCTTCGCCCGTCATGGGCCCTCCATTACACTTGAGGCTTGCCATACGTTCCACCAGCGGTGGCGGTGGATGGCAAAGTCCAGGCACACTTAACACGTGGAGGCGCTGATGGCCGCCAGGATAACTCTTCCCTTTATTACACAGTGGAAACGGCCACATGCCCTTACTCTTCGGATGCTCTCGAGAACTGAGTTGGCAATAAGGCTCTAAACCACGAAGCTTGAAGGAAAGGTCCCTTGTGAAGTTCGAAAATGCTTTACCACGCATTCGCGCTGTTGTTTGTTGGAATACTCCCCATAAATTCTCTACAACCATCACTCGCTGCCCGTCTTTAATCCTTCCATTGCTTTAATGTTTCTCATACGTTCCACTCGTGGGCACACTCGCAGCCTGCGCGCATGACTTGCACGCAAGACCAAGGGAGCGCTTCTCAACAAAGTCTGGTTTGAACCGAATACCGAGGCCCCCCTCCGTCAACGACTGAACTGAAACCTCTCTATTATCCGAAAGCAGCACTGCAATCGCGCCGGACACATAAGCTGCAGAATAAGATGTCCCATTGGCGTCTATCCCTCCTCGAAGTGGGATTCCGAGACCGGGAGCTGTGAGACTGGTACAGTCTCGCTGCGAAGTAGCGACACTCCCTTCCAAAGTACAACCATCGATGCCATGCGCCTGAACCGTGAACAGATTTTCCCCAATCGCTGAAGCTGGGGAAAGATCACATGAGTTCACACTAGCATTGTTCCCGGCAGCTGAAACAACAAAAACTCCCAGTCTTCCAGCAAACTCGACGCATTTGTTGATTTGAGAGGTCTTCGGTCTCGCAACCGAAAGGTTGATAACGTTTTGCCTTGAGTGATTCATATTCTGAAGTACATAATCGATACCTCGGATAAGGGGAGCATCATTTCCCGTTCCATCCGGTCGTAATACTTTGACACAATTTCGTTGGGCTTTGGTCGCCAAGCCGAACTTTCCGTCAGTAGACAGTAGTCCCATGTCGATCCCATGACGAGATGAGGGCAGCGAAGGTGAGGCTATACAATTGCCTTCGTCTTCGTCAAGCAAAGAAACACATTTCCCCATTACGGTTGGTTCACAACCGGTGTCCAGAATCCAAATACTTACGCCTTCACCATTCCGACTTTGATTTGCGCAAGTGCGAAGTTTGTCGGTGGGAAAGCCTCCATCCGCTTCATCAACGCTCCAAATAGAAGTACGATTTTTCTGCGGATGCTGTAGTAGTTGCACTGAATTAGGACCATTATGTGGGTGAGCTATACTCACAGTGCCTTCAACCTCAATACTACGCAAAAATATACCACTGGTTGCGAGCGGAACCCTGATGGAGGCGATGAGCATCTTCTTTTCAATACGAGTGGCATCCTCATACAATGGGTAATCAACGGTTTTGGAGTCACAAAAGATGCGTAGAAATGATATCGAACCACACGACATAGTGTTCTTGTCAACATCGCAAGAACTTGTGTCGTTGTGTTTCTTAAGGCCGTTGCTTACTCCCAAACGACACTCCTCCGAACATGGCTTGGAAAGCTCGAGAATGAAGCTTTGTGACTTAGTAGATGCTTGGGAATTGACATGACGAATGGTGTTGAGCATCTGCTTTTCGGTCGTACTTGCCAGAGCTTCGAGATGGACAGCAATCAAAACGGATGAGAGACAAAAGAAAAGTAGATTTCTCTGCTCCATAGCTGAAGAAGACAAAAAAAGATGGTATGTAGATTCTTGGTGTGTGGGAGTGAATTGGACGAGAAAAAAAAGGAGCGTGAGAAACTTGGAAGATGGTTTATAGCAAAGGCGTAAACGAGTATGATTCGATCCCTAGATGTCATTCACCATCTATCATACCTATATTACCTTCCACACCGGTTTACAGCACTTCGAAATATCACGACACGAAGTTCTGCTGCGGTACGGAAATGTTCAAAATGTTAAACGGCGAATTCCGAAGGCAGAATTGAGGAGGGAGACCAAATCTTCATGAGTCATGCGAGTAAGCTCTTTCACGAATAGGTTTCGACATCCCGGGTACTCTAAAAAGTCACAAGAGAGCGAAGTTATCCATTCAGGCGGTGAGTTTCGCCGAGAATATCATCGGCAGGGGGTAAGCGATCTCAGTACTTCGATATAGTGAAGTTGGCGGAAAAAAAAGCCCAGAACTGATGGCATCGAACAGCCTGAATTAGTCCCTTGATATTCTTTCCACGGTCTCATGTTCTACAAGCAGATAGTTTCGCACGAGTCCTGACTTTGTGCATTATAGATTCGAGACGCCTCCATCAGAAGAAAGATACTCCAAATGAACGGTAAGCAATAGACTTTTCTTGGCAGAAGAAGAGTACTAATATCTGGTCTGTTTGTAGACCCTTTAAGAGATCAACACATCCTTTTCGAAGCTCCTTAGATTCAGAACATCTCCGAATAAACCGCGTGAGTTGCTTTTGGATTTTGTTTCAACGTTTCGCGCACCGCACGGAAATCCACGTCGCACCGACACTCCATGGCGTTTTGGAGTTTGTTTCTCTCTGGCCTTTTCGTTTTCTTCTCTCTCACTCCCCGGGGGTTGTCAAAAACTCTTCGGAGAGCAAAAGTCAAACCATCTCAAGAAGCTATCAAGATGAGCTCTGCGAAGAATATGCATACAGAACTGGATAAGGAGAAAGCGTCACCAACTGATAACCCGCCGTCCGTTTTAATAATATGCTCGACTACCTGCGGCTGTGCTGAGGAAAATGGCATTGCTTTGACGTGTCCTTTTTTCAACACGAGCAGCATCGAAGTTCAGATTGCAGCTATTAGAGCCGTGGATCAAGGATTTGGCTTTCTCGAAGTGAAGAGCGTAGCCGATATCAGTTTGTTCGTCACGGTCGTAAACTCCACTCCCGGGGACTCTACTGCAGACTCATTTTGTGCGACGGATAGGAACCTGACTTTCAATGGGGCTCAAGTCTGTGCGAGGGACTCAAAGTCTAAGCCCTCGTCACCATCGAAGGCTCCCAACCGATTTGATCCGATGAGATTCTTCGAAAGCCTACCTGCAGGAAGCGCATTTAGTCGACCAGATGGGAGAAGACTTGAGATATTGCGGATGAAGTCTGAAGTCGATGTGGTTATGAGCCCCACGGGACCCGAATTTATTCCTTTAACAGAGAATGTAAGGAAAGAGAACGGTAAGACTACAATAGAAATTCAAGATTTGACTGGCAAGAGGATAAAATGCCACACTGGGGCACAAGGTAGGAAGTGAGTGAACAATTTTGATCACCATCATAGTGCAACATGATGTTGCGGGGCCGCTCTGAACTGCATGTCCGAATTAGACGTGAGTGCAATACTCTAGAAAATATGTACCCTAGGTACTTGAATTTTGGTTCCCAGCTACGAACTTGTTCTTGATTCGAGAGAATGGGTGAAGGATAAATACCGTTGATGCGTGAACGGTCTCTGATTTTCACTGTTCATGCTGGCTTTATCATTTTCCAAAGCGTGGCGGCCTGGCATAAAGGGCTATAAGGATACCCTTCTAAAGCACCCACACAACGACACCAGTCTCTGCAGCTCCATACTTCCACGTTGGCAGCTCTGCAGCGTCACGGCGTACTTGAGGGACAGAGCGACACAATCTATTTTGGTAATCGCAGCAGTCTGTATTCCTTCACAACAAGTAACAACCCCCACGTGTTCTTCTGCTATCATAGACGATCTACGCACGTTTGTTACTCGCACGAAACGTTGGCACTGGCTCGCAGTTATCGAACCTGTGGCTCACCAAAAACATGATTCTGAGCACACTGTTAATTATTCTCCGACACTCATCTCTTTACACCGCTCCCAGACATGTTCTGAACCATTGCTTTGAGAGAAAAGTGTGGAGGGATGCTATTAGCTGTTCGCCAGTATGTAAGCCATCACCGAAAGAAGTTTGTAGAAGAGCCATATGATTCTGATGGTGCTTCCTGGCATTCAGATAAATAGGTAGCCGCGTCGTTCAGAAAGAAAGATCGCTACTCTTCCAGCAACCTTGAAACATCTTCCCACTCATCTTAACAAATCAACGTATTCTGGCACACTCTTGTTTACCCTCTGAACAGGCGACTATGTATCTCTCATCCGAGGCGTTTGAGATTAGAAACTCATCCCGTACTGCACACGGCTCCTCTCCAAACAAAGGAATCTTGGCAAATGATGGACGTGTTATATCCTATTACAAAGCGGTGGGGCTAATTCTAACAATCCTCGTCATGTTGCAGATATTCTCCTCCACGAATGCACAATGTGTGACAGTGCGTACCAGAAATGATAGCAATCGTCCGGTAGACGACTTCGTCTTGAGAAAGGAGCATATTATAGTGCTTGGCTGTCTAAAGGTCGGCCCAAATGACACCCTTCTCGTTCATTCTGGGGTCTTTGAGTCGGATACTGATGATGTGCAATGCAGTGCAACAACCACCTTCAAATACCAAAATGGTATCTTTGAAACTTTCGACAACGATACTATCAACAACCTTCCCTCATCATATGTAGTGGAAAGAGCATGTGATATGGAGGACAACTTCGGGATTTGCGTAGTGGTCTTTGGAAGCGTTTGTGAGCTGTACATATCTCTTCCAAGCTCACCAATTACGTTTGAAGACGAGCGGGAATTTACGTTTGCAAAGACAACAGGTACTTTTAATGTGTCGCGTGTGCCTCTAATTGCTAAGGAACTGGCACACCTGTACAGCATCGGAACATTCGATGAGCTTGCAGTGAGAGTTAGGTTGTTGCTGCAGTCGAGTGAGGGTCCATGTACTTTCGAAGGTCTATCTCCTCCCGGATGTCGCGTGGATAGTAGCTCTTAAGTGCACACGTATGGAACGGGAGTGAGCATTGAATTCGAAGAACAGTGTGATGGTGTTCTTGTTCTAGCACATGCATTGCGTTGTTTCAAGTAAACCATTAGTCAAGCAGATATAGGAACTATGCCGAGAACTCGACAGGAAGTTTAGAACATTACCAGGTTTTGTTACTGTTCTTTGTCGCGATCGAGAAGTTTAGATCACGAAGCTGCCTTCCAGCAGTGCTGATGTAGAGAATACTGTTCGATAGCCGTAGGATAGACAGTAGTGAGGCACGGTGTTGATCGTGGACCGATAAGAGGGAGATATGAGATATCCGGATGTATGCTGTTTGATTTTTTCGTGCCTTCGCACGAAGTGAGCCTCGGTTTGAACTGTTTGAAAGACATCTTTCAAGATGATTAAGGCTGTGCTCTCCTGAGCGAACGCCTCTGTGGGGCCGCTCGGGGCCAGTGCGCGGTTCAATGCGACTAGCTTTCGTTGGGCTTGAGATCCTAAGACGTTGATAACTCCCCATCAGGTCTTTTTGCCGATCGTTTAAGGCTTATAATCTGTTCTACCTGCGATAATCACTGTGTTTTTGTACTGTCTCAACATCTCGGCCTTCAAATAACGTGATAAACGTGGTGAACGGCTCGCCAGTTACTACTGTGGACAATTCCCTGCTATAACAGAATCTTCGAACTGTGACAACGCGCGTACAGTGCCAGTTTTCGCGTCGATGTGGTTTCCTCGATCCACTGGACAGTTTGCGCCGCTTAGTTTCTGTCAAACCTTGAACAAGGTGGGATAGGAAGGGACAGGCTGCGGATGGCGGTATTCTGCATGGACGACGCAATGGCTACGAGCATGAATTGCTCGATGTCGCGCGTGGCGGGAGAAGTGGGTGAGCTGGCCACGTGAAGAGCATCTATACATGATTCACTCTTCTCGCCGCGACGGATCATCCTCAGATTTCGCGACCGTCATGACCATGATGGTCACGAGATCTCTTTGCTGCAGGTAATTCAGGAGGAGGGGCGCATAAGGCAACGTTGAATTGGCTTCAGTGCAACAGCGTGTAAAAGCTTTTGAGAGATTAAATAGATGGTGGAGGGACTAAACGACGTTCCGATACACGTGCAAAACATTTGCACTTCTGCTCATTGAACAAAAAGTTGGGATTCTCTAATTCCTTCTCCCTCGGAGTCTCCTAGCGTGGTATTGCTCAGCGTATGAAGCAGATGCTTCAGCATCGACGCATTATCTCCTCCAGACATGCAGCAATCTCATGACAACTGTTCCGGACACTATGGAGCTCTGGAGGTCTTTGTGTCAATATTACTTGAAACCAATGGCTTGTTTCTACCCTTGAACATTCCATCTATTCCAAACTGCGAAGACAGCACCATTCCAACAAATCGCGCTGCTTAATGTCCAAGGCTAGTCGATCAAGGTAACTTATTAACCTCGGGACTGGCGGCAGTGACAAAAGTTTTCTGGCCATCCCGTGACTGTTACACAGGTGCCAAACGTACGGTGTTTAAATCTTTGTTCAGGAGAAGAGCTCGTAGCTCGACAAATGTTTACAGATGGGATGAGACAGTCAAGAGTCAGTATCCATTTGGTGCCACTGGAGGCATCTTGTTTAATAACCAGAAGTTGATTACAACTTGTCATAGACACTCCAGGAGATAAGCCAGTGCTAAAATTCTCCGACTTCTCTTTTCTGGCTACCTGTCGAGCTTATAAGTAACAACATCTCGCTCTGGAATCGAGCCCCTTCAATGTGCAACTTGATCTGCGCATACACATACACATATCAAGTGTTGGGTACTGGAACTCTACCCCACCAAAATGTCCATATTGGCATCTAATATTGAACTTTTCGGCACGGGGGTGGTAATACGCCTACGGCCGATCATTACCTCTTCCATCTTCACCATCATCTCTGCGATTTCCGGGCTTTCATGTGTATCGGCTGTGCTCGTGTTTTTGGCATTGACAGAATGTCGAAATCTCAGAAAGGGACGTGGGGTCAGTGCTGTTACTCATTCGAGACGCGTCAAGGTAATTCAAATCATGGCCATATTGACATTCATCTCCATCGAGACAATTATGGCAACTCAGACGAAGGACGTCAACGGTCGAAAACTGAACACCCATCAATGCGTTTCGGTGCGCGCTAGGGATACATCAGCGCCAATGGGGGTCAACATGCTTGAATTGGAACGGCAAAGTGTTACGTTTCGCTGTATGAAGGTGGATGGGGCAGAAATCGAGGTTTATTCTGGAGACTTGAGTCTTGAAAGTACGGATATAATTTGTGCCCGCAACTGGACATTTCGATATGAAAACAGCAAACACACCACACATGTCATCCCTTCTGATGCTGTCATAAGGTGTGGAGAGAATGGCCCAAAACTCTGCGCGGCCGTCTTTCGGCAGGGGCGCAATATGTTCACGTCTCTTCCATTCATCAGAGACGTGACCGCTAAAGATGAAGAAGTATTCGCCTCTACCGAGCTCAACTTCGATGCCCAGCCATTCTTGCCGCAAATCGCGCAAGAACTAGTAGATGGCTATGTAGCTGGATCTTATGATGAACTTAATGTGCGATCACGATTGTTCTTGAATACGGAAAAAACCGAATGCCAACACGGACCAAGGAGAACGTTTACTTTTGTTCCAAATTGGATCCTGGCAATGAACGCAAGCCTTTGGGTTATTTCCGTGTTACTCTTTGCAGTGACAAGGTTTCTGAAACGTTCTGTGTTCTTCGACCTAGGACTTCCGTTACATTGGGCTACAAGAACGGATTTGAGCTAAATGAGGGTATGCATGCAAAACGCACTCATGTATACAGCGTTGTTGAGGATGAAGTTCGTAGGGTGTACCTGAGAAGAAGACAAAATTTGGATGAAGTTCAAGCGGAGGACGAGAGCCCAAAGCAAGACGCAGACCACGACAAGGCATAACCTGGTCATTTCAGTAAGAACGCAGACAGCGGACGGCAATCTTGTTCGAGGTAAGCACCCCAGGACGCATTCAATTTTGGTTCTGTCAAGGTTGAAATGTTGCCATGCGCGCTAGTCATCATGTTACTTATGCATACTACACCCATCCATCACCCCAAAGGTAACGTTGACATCGTCTTCTTCACTCATCTCTTCTAGCTTAGCGATTAGAAGGAGCATAACGCCACGAAACACAGATTCCTGTGCTTGTCCTTCCTATGTCATAGGTTTCCGTGTACCAGTCCTTTCTTTTCTAAATCGACGGGGGACTGGCATACAAGCCCAACACCTGAAAAGTATTATGTCACTGCTTGATGTTCTAGTAAAAATGATTTTATATATTCTGCGATTATTGAGTTGCTCGTCTCATCATTTCTCGAGTTCTCACAGTAGTAGAAAACTTTTTCTAAAAAGTCACATTCCGCGGAGCACCAGAAGCGAGCGGCATATGACCTAGTCGACGACATATTCACCATAAGGAATTGTTGGTGAAGACGCTGCAGTCTTTAACCTAGCTTGATTCAATTGTTGATGAGAAAGAGTTCTGTTCTGAGACAAAAGGAGAAAGACATAGGGTTTGAAAGAAGTTTTAAAATGATTCAAAACCAAACGCAAGTGAAGAAATAACTTGAGGGAAATCACCATGTCGTGGTGAAAGCCCACCACAAAGAACAGAGCATACATGGCAACAAAATCTTGGTCTGAAGAAAGAGTGTTGTAGTACAGTCGGTGAAAAGGCATAAAATGAAAGTGCGGCAGCATGGCTGGTAATTGGATGCGAAGAGAGCGGAGCAGTGATTTGGGTTTTCTGGAGCAATCACGGGCAAGTCCTGTACGCGGCGTTTTGCGCCAGTATCAAAAGAACAGACGTTGCATGGCGCAATGGTGAAGAGCTGCCAACTTGCGCTGGGACGCTCGTAAGTGTTTGTTTGCACATGTTGTTCTTTGCCTTGAGACAGGTGGTGCTACGTTGCTGCAATTCTGCTCAAGCAAACACAAATGGTTCGGAGAAAAGAAGGGAGAGAGTACAGCAGAAGGAAAGCGACATGGCGTTGAGCATGTGCCACAGGCCGTCATCGGTGCGGTCACCGACGGTGATGATTATGGCAAACCTGGCTACAGACCGCAGATTAGCTCGCCAGCAAATCACATTGTTGTCTTGCGAATGCTGTTGGCGAACAAAAGCTGCCTGGTGCAAGGTGCTGTGCATGGAAACGTAGAGCATGGCAACGCGACATTCCGCTCGCGCGGGTGGGAAGAGGAAGGTGGCACGCGGTAGTGAATGTGAGAGCTTTGGGGGATCAGGGAAGAAAAAGGCCAGTAATGTTGGTTGCAACAGTGAAGGGCATGAAGGTACAAAGGTAACCGCGTAACCCCCTCTCGCCTTCAGGTGGACCGCTCACGTGCAATACTATGCCACGCTTGGCTACGTGCACCTGACGCCGCATTTTGCACGTGGCAGGATCTCACTGTGATGCGGGTGGCGGGACTCGTAGTACAGTTGTAGACATAGTACAGTTGTAGACAAAAAAGTATCGCCAGAGCATTTTGTACCGTCGTACCAATGCGTCTGAGATACCGGCGCCATGCATCACGGTCATCATGATGATGATGATTTCCACTCCCCATTACATAGAGTAACGGAAGCAGAGTCTGAACCGTTCAGAACGGCTAGCCGCACAGTTTACGTCAGTTTTGTCTTCTTGCGGGGCACTCGCCATCTTCAAACTGCTTTGGCACGCCAGTGTTGGCGCCAACAGTGGCGTGCTCCTTGCACATGGACCTGTATTCATCGACGAGTACCGTCGTAATCTGTCGACATTCGACATGAGAGCAGACTTGCGGCCTCCGCAAGGCACAGGTGATGCTACCTTCGTATCATACATGTCGCCATCCGTGGGCCGCCAGCTCGGATCACCCGAGCTTGTCACATAGGCTCTTTGCGTTTGTGCTGTAGTCCCAGTTGGTAAAAAATATGTGGATTGCTTGGAGTATATTTCTCAAATTCAAAAGTTGCTTCCCGTTACCACGTGAACCGTTTTGCACATGGGGGGCGTTTCGCGATATAATATTATAATACCAGTGGATCTTGCATTCAGAGATTTTAGATGCAACCATAATGACACGTTGTGTTGTAGGAGCTTTCCTGATTCGAGTGTTCT
This sequence comes from Gracilaria caudata, assembly GCA_030374735.1. Taxonomy (NCBI): domain Eukaryota; phylum Rhodophyta; class Florideophyceae; order Gracilariales; family Gracilariaceae; genus Gracilaria; species Gracilaria caudata. The sequence continues at coordinate 25,376 of JASCIV010000127.1, forward strand.
GAGATCCATCTCCCAATAGGCAAGCTGGCGTGACGAGAGTCTTTTCAACGAAACGAACTAGCCTTCTAGTGGTTCCCAATCCTGTGCAAAGTATACCACTTTCGAAGTGGACTGGTGCCAGTCCACTGTTTTCTCGCTCATTTCTTCTTCAACAGTGAGCACAAAGTTTGATATTGTATTCCGTATACGAATAACACCGTGGCTGCATGTAGTGGTTGCACACAAAACCGAGAACTGTTAGTTACCAACAGTCATTGGCTCCCTTTGTATAAACCCACATGCTTTTTGTCTATTCCTGTCGCACGAAGATAGCTGAATGACGCAATATGTCGCGTTTGATGAGGACGAATCCTTTCCGCCCACATCACACATTATCAAACTGGTATGTTGGACATCCTCCAAGCTGAATACAGTTTTCCTCACCACCTTGCTTCCGAAATCTCGATTTCTGTAGATTTAGGCGCGAAGTCATTGAATGACGTTTGAGCTGCTTCCGCTTTTCGGCATAAAAGCCTTCATTCCTCTCCCTCTTGCTACTTCTGCCTCGACGCTCATCTCACAAGTTTTTGTATCCGCCCTGTGCATCTCGACATGAAGCTCACAATTCTGCTCTCGTCTATTCTATTGTTTGCACAAGCGGTGCTGGCTTCGGTTCTCATTGACCAAGTTGTCCGAGTTGGTGAGGAGGAAAAGTACTCATATGATCCAGATGCCGACAATGGTCCGATTCATTGGGGAAGTCTGTCAGAAGATTTTGCTCAATGCGATGCAGGTAATGCGCAAAGCCCGATAAACGTAATTGAAAGTGGCGTTCATAACCTCGGATCGCAGAGTGCACCCATCGTTCGACCCCAAGCCGGGCTGTTTTCGTTCAGCAGTGGAACCTTTAACTTCGCACTTAACTGTGTATTTGAGGGGAGATGCGGCTCTACCATCTTTAATGGAAAGCAATTCGATGTAATCAACCTGCACTTTCACGCACCCAGTGAGCACACCGTGAACGGCGTACACTATCCGTTAGAAGCTCACATGGTGCACAGTGCATCCGACGGTTCGCTACTTGTCATCGGTACTATGTTTACCGACAAGGTTGGTGGACAGAGTGGCAGTAGTAACGATCTCCTTGTGCCGCCCACCAACTTTGCGTCATCACAGCTGGCTTTTCATCTAATCGTTGATAACATTGGTTCCGAAGGCGGTCGTTTGCCAATTAACATGCCAACATTTATTGGTGATAGTGGTTACTGTACTTACGACGGCTCATTGACAACGCCCCCATGTTCTGAAGGCGTGACGTGGCTGATTGCTCTCCAAGAACAAGCCGTAGCGACCAGCGATATTGAACTGTTTGAAACGCATGCCTCCAGTGCTGAGTTCGGAAACAATCGCCCAGTTCATCCTTTGAATACTAGGGAAGTGTCGTGCTTCCGATCGTCAAGTGGGGGACTTGGTCAACGCCGCCTTCCGTTTTTCCCCTTCTAGGCAGCTTCTAGGGAACGCTGAAAGCGAAGTTTCTAGACTTAAACTGATCGCATTAGGACCAACGTTTCTAGAAGTGAATAAATGCTCCGTCTAGATCGCAGAACGACCAGGGGCGGCCTGATCCAAGAGCTCTCGAGCTGGGACTCCCAGCCCGAAAGCCCCGAAAGATTGTCCGTTCAACGGAAATTGATCTGTTAAAAATAGGCACTCGAGAGCAATGCGAAGCAGACACTGAATGCCACTGCATATCTGACGCTTCTGCGCGAGATACTGTAAGGTTAACTGGTGCTCTTTCGCGCGTGTAGCCTACAGTGCACTGTAGGCTCGCGGGAAAGCACCTGTGCTGCCACTTGTTGCACGTCGCACTTTGGCAGCGCAACGAGAGCACAGCCTTCACACAACCCTGCCTCCGAGCGTGCATGAGAGCTCGCCTTATGTCGACAAGCCGCACAAACCACCATCATCACCAATGGAACTCAACTGGAATATGATCCCACACCCTTTCTTCTGACCTACGCGGAAATCCTTCCCAACGCGTTCACTGACGGTGCTTTCGACGAGTTGACCGTTCGCCGCATTCGGCTCCTCCGACTTGCTGAAGCCAACAGTGCCCTTTGAGCAGAAGCGCAGTCATTGCCGGTCCCATCGAAACACCGTGTGCAGTGAAGTCTCACGCTGAACCGGCACACGCTTCTGGAATTTGCTGTACCTATCTTCGTAGTGCTGATCAAAAATATTGCGTTCCATATCGTGGCCCCTGAGTGCGATGCAGACTACAACTCCTTTAATATACTGGATATGATTCAAACGAACATGACTAATTTTCGTTAAGTTTCGTCGCTTCCTCCTCATATCTTCAGAGCATGACACTCCTCCTCCTTCGCAAAGACGTCCACGTTTCGAAGCTTACGTATGGTACGAACCCTTGACGCGTAGCGTTCGCTACCCTTGTAGCCAGAAAAGGCGCCTCCTAAAAGTTTAGAACGCGCCCACAACCTCCTGCGCCGAGTTTGATAGGAAAGCGTTGTTGTCACCACTCTCCCATTCAACGCCGCTGTCAACGTGATCGCTATCTCGCTTGAGACACTTCCACTCCACCCGCTTTCCGTACCCCACCTCAATGTATCCGCTCCACACAGAAGGCCCCTCACGACTGAGATTCACCGCCTCCGCCACATCCCACCGTCCGAGCTCGTCTACGCTGCCAATCGCAAACACACTCTGTCCAGATCGAACATACGCATTTCGACAAGTGAACTTCACCTTAACCACCTCGCTGCTCTTGTCTTCGACTTGCGATTCCTCAAACTCTTGGGATAAATCACCTATCTTCGTACCAACGTGTATGGCAGACGCTCCAATTGACTCCACCTGAAATCGAGCCCTGCCATTCTTTCCAACATTAATCACGGCGCCGCTACAAACACCATCTTCAAATTCACCGTTCACGATGTCGCAGTATCTGCCAGCTGCCATGCCAGTATCAAGAACGCGATCCATAGTGAGCTCATCTTCTCGATTAATGGCCACAAATCCCAGCCCCCCGCGCCCAAAAGCAATCTGGTTGTTGCCATTATCCCACCATTTGGTGAGACGGAACTGAGAGGAGCAAACTTGTCGAAACTCAACCATGTTAGCAATTCCTCTCCATCGATGTTCACAGACCCATTCGGTCCCACATGTTGCGCCGGAATGTACGCCCTTCGACGGCGGACCTTGGTCATGATCGTCGAAGAAGTAGCTGGACATAACCTTTGGATATCCATAAGGATATGCCAAACTGAAGATCTCGCCAATGTAGTACAAATCTCCGATGTCCTTGTACGTCAGTGTGTTGTACGTGTTCTGCCGTTGATCGTCATGATTCGAGACAAACACCACCGCATCTTGGCTTTTGAGCCACCCTTCAAAGTTGACAATGTTTCGCAGTTCCTTAAGGGCACCCCTTCCCTTGAAGTAAAAGCCCAGCGTGCGTTCAAAGTTGAACTCAGTGACAGCGGCATTAGAAACGTATTCAGCCGGCTGCACAGCTTCTCCACCAGCGCCAATGACTTCTTGGAAGATGTACACTGGGGCTTTCAACTTGGCTATGATAGCTGCAACATCGCCGGCAGCCATGTGCTTTGCAGCATCGAAGCGGAACCCTTTCACACCAAGACCAATGAGATCATTCAGGTATCCCGCAATTGTTGAGCGAACGTACTCGGATTCAGTCTTCAGATCGTTCAAGCCCACCAAGTCGCAGTTTTGCACCTCGAAGCGATTGTTGTAGTTAATGGGCGTGACGCAGGTGTGGAAATCATTCGGGCCATACGGAACTTCCGGAAAGCGACGGCTTAACGCGGCCATATGGTTGATGACTGCATCCACGTAGATGTCGACGCCTACTTTGGCGCAGCGCTCCACCATAGAGCGGAACGCATTTCGTGTACCGCTTCTGCCCTCCACTGCATAGCTGAGCGGCTGATAACGGGACCACCATTCTGGACGATCTATGGACTTTTGTGGTGGGGATACCTGCACAGCTGTGAATCGTTTGGGTCCCAAGTGCTGTTCACACTCTTTCGCAATATCATTCCAGCTCCATTCGAAGAGGTGAACAAAGGCAGTTCGCGGACGAGGCTGCCCCATACCATATGAGGGCAGCACTAACGCAAGAGTAATAAGAGCGGAAAGAGAACGTCTGAACATCATTGCGAGGCCAGGTGAGCTGGTGACTGTAGCTCACGATGTGCAGATGACGGGCAGGTATGGGTTTATGAGTTCTTTTTATAGCGTCGGACCACATGATGACGGTGGTTTGACATCGAGCGACGAACTGAGTGGATGTCCGCAGCTGGCAAACTTGCAGTGGAATGGCATGAAAAAAGCATCATCCGATGAGGCGCTGCTGCCTCGACGACCGAGCCGTAAGTGTAAAGAGGAGGGAAACGATGGCTCACCACGTTGTGCCTGCAGATTCAGAGCGGTGGGGGATGGTGAGTCGGAGAAGAAGATCGATTGAAAAGCGATTGAAGGCGGGAAATCCATTGCCCTGATTTTGGTACGGATTCACGCGAAGGGGAGCGATAACTTGTAGGAGAAGATGCATGAAAGGCGATTGGAGGCAGGAAGGCCCATCGGTCTGACATCTGTACGGATTCACTGCCAAGATGGGGCGGTAAGTCCGAGGAGAAGGACGAATGAAAGGCGATTGAAGGCGGGAAGGCTATTGCTGCGATGGCAATGTGTTTGCGCATTTGACGAAAGGGTGTATGAAGGGAGCTTGGGGCAGAAAGAGCAGCTCACCATGGAGATGGTGGCACCTCGCGCGCGAGATGGACGGGGGTCAACGTGTCGCTTGCGCACGGAGGTGAGCAGATGGGCGCGATGTTATCGATGATTGCGCTTTGGCGCCCAACGCATCACGATCTTCATACAAACGCTTGCTGGCACAAACTGCGGCACTATCACCCAGCGATCTATCGAAGTTCGTGCTTGTATGTTGCAATTGATTAATCATCGCCATACACGTGAGTGTGCCACGGCGACGAGCACGTGTCACGGCCCTTGGCGAGTGCAGCTTGCTCAATCCGCACCACGTCGTACACCCACTCGCCGTGGACAGCGTCAGCGACGTGGCCTCCTTTCGCGACCGCTTGAACGACATCGATCTGCGATGCATGTCGGGAAGGTCGCCCACGTCCAACTTGATCCCAACTCGCCCGATTGCTCCCGGAGAAGAGCCACCGCTGTGGCTCTGGTCCTGCTCTGCCGCAGCCAAGCGACCCTTTCCACCTCCCGCCGCTTCCCTTCTTCCAATTCAACTGCACGGCGTCCCGTTCATTCCCAATTTGCAGTCATGTTTCTCGCCGCCGTTCTCTTACCCACCGCCGTACATAAGCCGCCCGGCTCCCCTTCGTCATGCCTCTCTCTCTCCTCCCCGCAACCCTCAACCGCCTCCTCCGGCCTCTCCTTAAGTCTTCGCAACGCCGCAATCGCTCAAAATGATCTTCCACACCGTCTTGGCCGCCGCCCTGATCGCCTTTGCCTCCGCTCACTGCATCTACAGTGACACTGAATGCGTCTGTACCCAGGCGCAGTCTGGCCGTACCTGTCTGCGCTACTACAGCGGCTCGGGTCCCACCACCCAGTGTGAAACCTACGAATGTGGTACCGGCTTCGTTTGTGATTGTGCCGGAACTGAGATGTGCGATGTTACCGACTGCAGCCTTATGCGCACTGTTTACCGTCCCGTCGGCTCCACCCCGGTCGGCATCGGTCAGATCGTCGACTGTCAACTCGCCTCCCAGGTTACCTGCGTAACCCCCAGGAATGAGGCCGCTCCTTCTCCCGACCCGAGCCCGTCCTCTTCCCCGGCACCTTCATCATCGTCGTCTCCGGCGCCGTCTTCTTCTTCGTCCCCGGCGCCGTCTTCATCGTCGTCCCCGGCGCCGTCTTCTTCGTCATCTCCGGCACCGTCCTCCTCTTCCTCGCCGATGCCCTCTTCATCTTCGTCGCCAATTCCCTCCCAATCTTCATCCCCAGCGCCGTCGTCATCTACATCCCCAGCGCCGTCGGCATCTTCATCCCCAGTACCGTCGTCATCATCATCCCCGGCGCCATCGGCATCCTCATCTCCGGCGCCGTCTGCTTCTTCCTCACCCGCTCCTTCCGCCTCGGCCTCTCCGTCTGCGAGCGCGTCTGCGAGCGCATCCGCCAGTGCTTCCGCCTCGGCCTCTCCTACGCCTTCCAGCTCCCCGGCGCCATCTTCCTCTTCCACTCCGTCCGCAACTCCGTCGGCCTCTCCGTCAGTGTCCGCATCCCCATCCAATGAGCCCATCATTCCGCTTGGTGGAGTTTGCACCCCTACTTCCACTTGCGAAACTGGAACCGGATGCTCTTGCAATGGATTCTGCGCTCCCCTCATTAACATTGAAATCCGCGCTGTGGGTGATGACAGCGTAGTGCCAATTATGTGTAACACTGAACTAGGCCCGGAGACTCCGAACTACAGCACCCGCGGAACCTGGTTCTACAATGGAGTCTGTTCTGATCTCTACTTCCGTACTCATAACTCGCAAGGCAAGTGGGACGCCGTGTTCACTGCAATTCGTGACCTTAACACTAACACGTGGTACTCGTCAGAAATCCCGCCCGAGTCTGGCCTGTATGCCACTGCCATTAACGAGCCGCCGAACCTTGACTTCTTCACTGATCCGGCGTACGACTTCAGCACCTGGTCCCCTGTCGAGGAGCACACTGACCTCCGTACCCGAGGTGGCTTCCCGTCTGTGTTGGCTGATCACGGCGGTGCTATTTGGACCGTTGAAAACATCGACTTCGGTCCTGGCGATCGTGGTCACTCTTACTACCGCACCATTCTTCCTTTCTGTTAAGCTACTTTGAACGCCTTGTGGGCGATCAATTCTTGAAGTGATTATGTGATCAAAAGATACTTTCATAATGCGAGTTAGAGTTGTGCGCGTAGCTCAAGGACAAATCGTCTAGATCCTTCACTCTAGCCTACAATTTGGCTTTTGAGTTTCAAACTACACTACAGGTACAAGTGAAAGCAATCGTAAAGTATTATTATTATAGGAGGGGTTTTCGTTCTCCATGTTCAACTCTTGGAAAACGAATTTCTCTCCTTTCTGTGGAACACCTCGTACTTGTGGACAGAGTAACCCTACAAGTCGGATTGAAGAGATCATTAGAATGATACTGCTCTTCTGCATCAGTGTGTATTTGGGTAACTCACATTGGTGCAAATTTGCACTCCTCAAGGCGGCAGGCGCAATTGTCCTGAGCCGCGGCATGACATTCACCGTATGGAGATATCCTTGGTTACGGTTCGAAGGCGTCAAAACAGCTGCCGGAGTCCGGCAGCCAGACCCATTACTCCTGATGCTTTTACAGACACGAGTTCCTGAAGCTGAGATGGTCGATTGACGACTGTTGGGCGTCCTCATCCACAGGTGACGCTGTGCACGGGATGTAGAACGCTACCTTTGTAGGTGACGCCAAGGGAAAGTCTACCAGGTACGCGTAGAGGTCCTTCGTACAGTAGTAGTCCGGGGCTTGTTCAACGTGACATTATGCAAGCTGGACATGAGTGTGCCTGATCAGCCTGTGATACCTCGTGCAACATAGCTTACAGAATTCAAGTGCTGTGGAGAGTCAGCCCGTGCTCCACCACATGTGTGATAGATCATGCATTGCTTCCTGCTCTCCCCGCCCTCGCGACAAGTTACCCCCTCATCCTAACAGAGCAGCTCCAATGTCGAGCCAGGCTTCAGTCGGGTCATCGTTTCAGGCGCTTGCCGCACGGGAGAGCGTGAAGGAAGCGGGAACAGGGCTGTTTGAATTAGAGCGAGACAAACTTCTACGAATCACACTGAACTCGCATACTGCGCCGTTCGCATGGATCAAGGCTGGTACCATGGTAAGTTCATCATCATTCTGGGCAATCTCAATCCCGATAGCTTCCGATCGTGCAGATTACTAAAAGGGTCGCTCTCGGTGCTCAGGTGGCCAGAACTGGCGAGCTGAAATTCAGCAGACAGAGCGCACGCGAACAGGGGTTTGGAAAACTGATGAAGAAGGCGTTCACCAGCGAGGGCATGACGCTGGTCAAATGTGAGGGAACTGGCGTTGCGTATTGCGCGGAAGACGGCAAACTGGTGATGGTTGTCACCCTTTCTGATGAAACTATGTATCTCAACGGCAATGACGTGCTGGCGCTGTCCGCGTCACTCACGTATGACATCAAGATGATGAAGGGCGCTGGGATGATGTCCGGCGGTCTGTTCAACGTAAAAGTACGCTGCCACCCTCTCCACGTCGTTGTTTACAGCTTGTTCTGCTTTGCTAACCGCGTGCTTTTGGTTGGTGCCGTGTGTGCGTGCAGGTGTCTGGCACTGGGGTGGTTGCGTTTACGTGCCACGGCTCCGTTGTGGTGTTTGAGGCAACGGCGGACAAGCCCGTTTTCACGGATCCAGATGCCACGGTGGCGTGGACTCATCCACCAACTATGAAGGTGTGTTGACCGGAAGCTTTGTGCGTTTTTTTTTTCTTTTTTGGTTCGCATTACTAACGGTGACCGCGGTACAGACTGACTTGAGCATGAAATCGATGATGGGCAGAGGATCTGGCGAGGAATTCCAACTGGTGTTTACCGAAGGCTACGTCGTGATACAACCATGCGAGGAGTCCTCCACAGCGCACAATAGTGCAGGAACGTAGAGAGGTGGGCAAGCGCAACGTGTTGGCAATGTCAACTTGACATCATGTTCTACTTCGAGCTTCTGGAAACACAAGATTTTGCTGCGCGCCACGCTGTTCACCGCATGATCTTTGTTATTTGTGTCGCAGGTTCTGCGCCGTTGCGTTTAACCAATTAAGTGGCGACTGCGCGTGTGAGTGGCTGATGCGCGTCGGTTGCGTAACAAGATTCTCGTCACTAGAACGCTAGCGTTCCTACCCCTCATTTCGAGCCCCATGTTCAACAATCGAGCCATCGCAATGCTCCGTCGCCCAGTGTGCGCAAAGTTCGACATTGCCCGCGTCTGTTGGCACGATTCCAGGCCTTGTGGTCCGTAGAGCTCAGCTCAACTGTCAGGATCGAGCTGTCTGGCGCGCCTGCGTCACAGAGAATGGGCATCTGTTGCCACAACTCCATACCTATGCGTGGTCCGTAAAGCTCAGCTTAAGTGCCAGGATAGAGCTGCCTGGCGCCCCCAGCGTCGCAGCATTCCATCGCTACTTAAACAGCCTCCTGAAAAGCAATCAAACTCCAAGCGAAGGACTTCCCCCGTTTCGCCTTCCAGATTTGATGCCTACGCTTTCACAATGCTTTCTAAATCAATCCCTTTCAAGTCTCAGCGCGCTTGTTTTGCAATAAAAACCGCCTTCTTGCATTGCACGCCACTGATCGCTTCGAATCGCTTCATCTCCCCATCCAGCAGCGATTTGCGAAATGAAGCAGCCATCAGTCCGCACCGGCGTCCCTCTCGACCTGCCCCGGTTTCTGTCCCGGTTTCTGTCCCGGTCTTGGCTACGGTGTCCAGTCCTTCGCTCTCGCCTGCCATTCCCAGCATAGAGAATGAACCCCTTCGCAGTGCTGATGTTCCTCTCTCCGCTAAACCTCGACCTCAGAGCTCCGTGAAGGAAAGCGAAACCATCGAGAAAGTGTCTCCGACTCGCATCAACCTGCCCCCACGGGACTACGACAAACGTCTCTCGCCTGGTCTATGCGAAGATTCGCAGTTTCCAATTTCTAAAGGAGTACGTTTCTGGCGCAACTATGTGCCTCCTCGTCACCCCACACTGTATGATAATTTGGGAGCCCACTTTCGTTTCATCACGCAGTCTATCACCCAAAACGCTTCCAGTATCCCTTATTGGTTTTTCACGATGCCGCGAATTGCGTACTTCAGTAACATGGCTTTGCTTGTCTTGGCGGGCTCAGCACGAGGACCAAAAGTTCTGCGTGTGTCCTCAGACGTGGCCACTCGATTTGTACAGGGTTTGGACGAAATGCTCTTTACGGTGCAAGCTGATTTTGAGAACGTTCGCGATGGAGTGTACAGGCTTCCGTGGGATATGAGATTGCGCCATCGTCAATACAATCCTTTTTATGTGCTTCGCCAGACTGCGCTCTACGTCAAAGAGGGTTACTCTATTATATCCAGGTACGCGGAGGGAAGTCCCGACGTTTCAGTTTGGATGGAGAGCTCGCTCCTGCCAGAGTATTACAAGCAGAGCTACCATCTGCAAACGGATGGATGGCTGTCCTCGCAATCAGCAGAAGTATACGAACTATCCACAGAATCTCTGTTCTTTGGGCGTCAAGATGCTATGCAGCGTTCAACTCTCATTCCCATCAGTGAATACATTGCAAAGCACAAAACAAACGGTAGCAATCTGAACTTTGTGGATATTGCCGCCGGAACAGGTCGTTTTGCCACTTTTGTACGCGACAACTGGCCTCAAGCGCATTATACGATCACAGACCTCAGCCCATTTTACCTTGAGAAAGCAAGGGAGAATATGAAGTACTGGGAAAGCAAGTGTGCAAATCGAGTCACAAAGCTTGGTCAGGTTCGATTCATGCAAGCTGCTGCAGAAGACCTGCCGATCGAAGCGGGGTCAGCTGATATTGTGTACTCTGTTTTCTTGTTTCATGAGCTTCCTCCAGAGGTTCGTAGAAAGGTGTTGAAGGAGGTTCATCGCGTGCTGAAAGTTGGGGGGTTGTTTGTTCTCACTGATTCGATTCAGAAAGGAGACCAATTGTCGGTTGATAAATACCTTGGATCTTTTTCATCTCTCAATGAACCTTGGTATGAATCATACATTGAAGAAAATTTTGTGGATCTGTTGTGTGCACGCGGCAGGTTTAGACCAATGAAGAAGGAAGTTCGCTCAAAAACGAAAATGCTCTCTTTCATCAAGTGCAAATGAAGTGCTCAGTGGTGTTTGTGGTGTGTACTCTACCCGCATTGCGTCTCAGACTGCTTCTTCTTCACCGGCGTCCATCTGCCTTTTCGACCACTAGATTTTGCTGTACATTAAAAGAAAACAATGTTTTGCTGCACCAGATACGAAAGACATCTCAGTTTTCTTTTTGATTTGAGAACGACGCACAACAGGTGATGTTCTGCGTCATCGCGGTTCATTTTGTAACATGGAAGATATCTATCCCAAGTTCGAAAAGGCACAAGCAAGAACAGAAGGTGGTCTTGAAGAGACGGCGCCATGCAGGGCGCGGAGGGTTGGGAAAACAAATCCAGTCATGGAGAAGGCACGCTAGATAGGATATCTCAGGTCTAGTGCCTCGTTTGTCACGACCGAGGTGCAGTGTGGTCCGGTGCAGCTATGCCGGGGCTTCTGAGCCTTGTAATGAATCCTTGTCCACGTGCCTTGACACCCCAAACCAGATGCAACAAGAAAACGAAGACGGCAGCACTGTTGCTCTGCCTGCTCACCAGCAGCCCATTGGCTGTATGTTTATAATCATGATGATCATCCTGCAAGCACGCGCCAGTTCTTTCCGACGAATTGGCTTTCGTCTCCCTCACTTTAGGACCTTACCCACGTGCTACTGCAACAAACGCTCTCGGTGGCATTAGCATTAAACCTCTTACTCTCACTAACGCAATCAAACGCTCAGCACACTCTCTTCACACCGAATCCCAACTTCTGAGGCGCTTTTGGTACCCATTCAAAAAAGGGCCCCCGCTCCTGCACAAATCCAAGCCCCGGGAAGGACTCGTGATAAGTCAATACTAACGCCTCCGTCCTGGCCAGATCTGTCAAAAGCCCTTCGCGGGACAAGTACGCCTCAGTGCGATTGGTTTCTGAGAAGAAACCCCACTCCGGGTTTTGCAACTGATCCGCCTGATCCAAGCACGAGCACGCAAACATTGCACCGACTAAGTTAGTGACGTTCGCTAATAATCAGCATCATCACAATGAATGCGAACTGTCAACTTACCGCTGATACCCAAGCGTCGCCGGTGAAAACCATTCTTTCGTCGCCCTGTTTCACTTCAATTGCGCAATGGCCTGGCGAGTGCCCGAATGATGATATGAACCTGATTCCCTCAACAGGTGATGCCTCATCTTCGTTCTCAGAATCTACTAAATGCAACCTTCCGACTCGCTCGTATGGCGCAACTGCATCTTGGTAAATCTTGGCAAACGTAGCTAACTCATACAAAACAGTTGAGCATTAGTAAACGAAACGCATCGAAAACGTCATAACATCTCAATAATGACACGACTCAACTTACCGAGAGAATCTGCATCAATCAAAGACCCAGGGGCACTCGGAGATGGATTTGACCAAAATACATGTTCTACAAGCCCAACAAACACGTCAGCATTCGGAAACGCCCGTTTGCCGTCCTCGGTCACTATCCCAGCCACATGGTCAACGTGACCATGAGTGAGAAATATGAAGTCAATTGTGGACGGCCAAATACGAGCTGCACGAAGGTTGCGCATCAACTGACCCCCATTCTCGAAAAACGGCAGCGTTGACAGCTTCTCTGGAATCAAGAACGAACCAGTGTCGAACATTGCTCTTCCGGCAGGTAGATCCACAATGAGCACATTTTGTGAAAGATCTATTGGATTGATAGTGCGGAAATTCTTCTTGTAAGAACGAAATACGGCGGCGTCGGGAACTGAAAACGGATTTGTAGGAAGTTCAACTGGTCCGTCTGAAATCACTGTGCAATTCAGAGATGCAAACGTGAATGTGTAGATTGTAGGGTTCAGAGCGCATGTAGAAGCGCTCGCATTTGCTTCCCATATGAAACAAACGACAACCAAAACAAGGATTTGTGAGAACTTCATAACTGCCTAGAGATGTACCAAAAGTATATCTTATTGAATGCACAAGGGTAGTGAGTGATGATTATGAAAAGTGCAACATTCCAAATGGGCGTTTGGTCTTTTAAACGGTTAGTTCGCTTGCCAGACGGACATAGCAAAGCCTAGAATGCATCCGCAGCAGTTTCTCTGTTGAGACCCGTTTCTGCGTTTCCCGTCGGTGCTGGAGTACGGGAATCTGTGGTGAGATCAAAACGGTAAGCAGTTTCTGAGAGCCAATGATGCAAGTTTTGCACTGCAAAAGATGGGTGGGTTTGACGTGAAGTTATGTTGAATGCCACAGCAGTTCGACTTGTCAAACAATTGGCCATATTCTCGCCGTTGATTCGTCCACGAAATGAAAGAACATCTCGAGATTGGAAGATTGATTGCTTGCTGTCAGAGCGCTATAGCCGTATAATACATGAGGCTCTCAGTGCTAACTTACAGGCGTGGCGCATTGCCCCATTCGGCATTGCGCATGATCATTCCTCCTTCCCGAAATTGAATATTTTGGATGTCCAACACATTGGGGTCTTTTATTGGGTGAAGCGATTGATATGCCAAATGTTCCGATAGTAGTAGGCGTATGAAACTGCAGCGGCTTAATCCGTGTAGGCAGGCAAGAAGGATAGAAGGAATACAATTCGAACTTTTCTGCATAATCCCCATCAGCAAACACTAACTGCCGTCGTGGTGTTTCGGTTCGACACAGAAGTCTAGAAGCGTACATCGCATGAGATCGAGTTGTACAAAACTGGCAGTCTCGAGGACACTTTCTAAGGGAGTGCTATGGCTCGTTGTTCGTTGCTGGCTTCTTTCTTTTACGAAAATGGAAGCAGATCGAATTCAAAATTTAAAAACGCTTTGAATCAAGCAAATGCAAATGATCATTGCTCCTTCTAACAGGTGTGAGTTCTTTTTCAACTGCAATCAAGAGGAGTTGAGATTCACTTTTTAATATCGGTGTATTATGATTTCGTTCTTGAAGACCAATAGTTCTACAATCTGGAAAACCACCATGGTTTGAAGTCGGCGTTCTTTGAGCTCGTTGTGCAGGTACCATGATTCTTGGGGAACAAATGTTTCCGAGAGGCTTCTGCAAATGAATGAGGCCATATGCCTTTCGCGATGCTGTGATTCGCAGGTCTCACGAATTTTTTCGCGTGTGCTGTACTGCTGTAAAAGGAATTACGCATTTGCGTTTACCTTCGCTGTTTGTTGAAGAGCTCTCCGTGAAAATGAGCTAGTTTGTTTACGAGTGTGGTGCACAGACATTGAAAAATCCAGATAACGTGAAATTTCTTCAATTATCTACCCCTTCTCTGATGATTGTTCGAATGCCGAAGCTGTTCTTAGTCGGATTCAAAGGTTCTCGAAAACGAGCGCCCAATTTCTTAAGAATTGTTCAAAGAGCCGTGCCGAAACTAAGAACGAATTGTCTCCTATCACATGGTGAAAGGCAAGCGTCTTTGTCGAGAAGACTTGAGAGCAACTTCTTTGAGGTATTCAAAGCAACAGCTAAATTCGAAAGAAATCCTAAAAGAGTGGTCATGCGCGAAGTGGAGGCACAATTCGAAGTGTGGATGAACGCATGAAGCAAGGCAAGAGAAGACGGGAACAGTATAACCCCTACAGATCTTGAAAGAGCTTTCGTACATGTGAAGCTCAAGTAAATCTCTGTACTTTAAGCCTTTACTTAAACTGACCCAGCTGGACTGATGCCTTTGTAGAACCCCTCTTCTTCCTGTGCGCCACAAAAAAGCTAACCGACGGAAACCTGTTTAACATTCCAAGTTAACTTTAACTTGCGCTTTCGAGTATGTGTGGCCCCGAACTCTACCTTCAACACGTACAACAGATTAGTACTAAGTAGTATTATTAAGCATAACCGTCACGAGCGGTATTCACTCACAGATCCTGCTTGGGTTCATGTTGTGAACTGTCTCCAGCACTGTCATCTCCGTTGAAATAGCTTTTGTGCGGCGCCTGCCATGAGAGCGATCGAATGTCTTCGATGTTGCGGCGCATAGTGTTCCACTTTTCGCTCAACAGTTCTCTGGTTACAACAAGCGATTCCGCATGGTTAACCGCCTGTTTCACCATCCACTGATGAAGGTGAATCTGGTTCTTCAAGGTTAGGCGGTGGCGCTTGAATACTGGTCTCGTCGTGTGCACCATATCGTACTCAGGACAGACACCAACGCACCAAAAGTGGCCACACTCACACGGTCTTGTCCCGATCACAACCTTCTTGTAGGTGTGCTCGTAATCCGCAATTTCTTCTCCAACCTTCACATCAACTCCTGCTGCCATGATACATGTGGAGTATCTATCGGAGAGCAACACCTTATCGCCGTTGTATTTAGTGTTCCAATATGCTAGATAACTGAATGCAGTGCCAGAATCTTCCAGATCTGCCGATGTATCCTGTCGCGTACTGACGGCATCCATTCCTTCCATGACGGCGCTTGAGATGATATCTTCACGAGCCCCCTTCGGTATATTCCTCAACTGAGCGCGGAGACCTTCTTTAACGTCGTTCACGGTGGAGCCCCTAACGCATGCGGCTTGCGCATAAAGCTTCAGTCCACTAACTGGGAGCTCCTCAATGTTTTGCACTTTGTTGTTGGCAGCTTCTTTGCGGGCAAACGCTCGTAGTTGTCTCAGAGGCTCATCTGATCGACCCTTTTGCATGCGATACAACACAACAAAACCCACCGGAAAGACAATCATGATCAGCATTGTCAGTCTCACGAGCATGCGTATGGCGAACACACCCACGTCCGCGGCCGCCATTCCGCTCGTAGTCGACGTTTGGTACACAACGGGGCCTGGGTTGGGCACGGTGTGCAGATGTGTCGAAAGCACCTGTGAGCCGCTACAATGAGAGGCAGGACAGGAATGTGTGCAATCCATCGGTTGTAAGAGTGACTGGTCCTTGAGTGGAGGAGATGGCGAGAGATGTATGTTGCCGGCGATGGACGATGAAGAGTCTTGCTGCGGAGAATTCACTGGAGGGATGCTTGTTGAGGTGGACGTGGAATGAGGCGCTGCATTCGGAAAAGACATTGGGACGTTGCCTTGAGCAAGTCTGAACGAGCGCGAGCGGGGTGCGCGAGGTTGTTATCCGGGATTACCTACAAGGGTTGGTGTGGGGCAGTGAGCTCCACGATGCGGTGGAACGACGCCATTGACGGTTGCTGATTCGCTCGACCTTTGGCGGAGCAAACGGATGGTTCGGTGTTGCCAAGTTTCGCCAGCGCTGAGTTGGCCACGGCGTGGAGGAGCGCTACTTGCAAGGGTACGCTGCTGACGTGGCACTTGCTGTGCGCCGCGTGGAGAGGCAGATTGCTGGCTAGGGCCACTACCTTCGTCAAGTGCTTGTGCACGACACTTTCCGCATCTTTTCAGCTCCAAGGTTCGTGCGACCTTCACTTCGATCGTCTTCAGTGGAATATCTGTTGTCCTCTAAGTCGTCCCCTTGCCGCACAACGGATGCCTCACAGCGGCCCGAATAAGATGTGATTGCACAATATGCAATCGCGTATCAAAATGAACAAAGCCACGAGAACGGCTTCTTTGCGCGAAATAAAGGCTATACCGCTACCCTTGTATGTACCAATTTATAGGGTGTGTTTTCTCAAACCGTGCGAACAAAAATGTGAAGCGGCATAGCATCACCCGAACAAAGATCGTGAGATTGCTCTGATGTGGAGGCTTCATGAATCGGTACCCAGCGAGACGGCGGATCAGCGTACTCCACGCTCACAATGCTAAGCAGAAAACGCATCGTATTCTCGCAGCTGTTGCATGTCATTTCCTGTGGACTCTCATCCCAGCAGCAGAATCCGCCCACATTTGACAACGGACATAAGGAGAATGCCTCCTCGTACGGTTCGGACACGTCCTCAGCACCAATGGCGCCAAGATCTTCCCTTGCGTTTTGTACAATCCACGCATTTACATTTCTCCGAAGCGGCTGGTTGTGCAAGTGGAGCGAACAGAACTTACTCACCGAAGTACTCCTCATTGCCTTCGTAATGAGGAATTGAAAACGAATCACCATAATTGAAGGCTGTTGTTGAATAGTCGAAAATGAAAGGGTAGATCATCGTGCTAAGTTGGGTTTAATGCCGCCAATTGACGACCAGGTGAAAGTCGAACACGATTTGCTGGATGTTAAGGCTGCGTTACGGTTGAATCAAGGTAATAGAGTATTGCTTCCAGAGGACGACGAAAGC